>VXCM01002450.1:0-71943 GCA_014773175.1 Lucifuga dentata
GGCAGAAAGCCTTGTTTTGCTCTCCAGGTGGGCGTTCCCATCAGCCTGTGACGTCACGTGAAAACTGAATACCGACTAGGTGTGGGAAATATGACGAGTGTGAATGAATGTCTCCATGATCTGCCTTTATAGAGAACTGGAGAACACCGAGACAACAGTGATACTGCACACCTTCTCAGCTGTATGAGTGAACGGTGTGGCATCCCAAACTGTTTTACCAACCAAGCATCAAATCACAATGGAAGCATTGTGATTTAAGACACTGCACAGATTTACTGCTTGCTGCTTCTGAAAGGTTAAGAATGTCTTGAGAATGTCTTAATAAGTAGTTAACCTATAAAATCCATGACTCTGAGTGCTTTCTGTTTTTTCATCTTACCCACTGATGGTCTGTGTGAAAAGTGCTGTTTGATGCTAAATTAGAGATGATGTTTAAATCAAAACAGGCTGCCTGTAACAGTACCAATAAACAAATATGTAGACAGTCCTGTAAACAAACAGCCAACAGAAATTACATACAGGAACACAATTTTGTTTTCTTCAATAAAACTGATAATTTAGACTCTTCTTCTGTTCTGTGTCTCTTGGCTGAATGATTTACATCTGTCAGTCTATGCAATCCTCCTTATCCTCTCAGTCATGCTACTACAAAGACAGGAGGGAAACAGTTCTGGGACAGTCCGGGTCGGATTGGCCATCGGGAGAGGCGGGACTTTTCCTGGTGGGCCGCAGCCATCGGTGGGCTGGCCAGTGGCCTTTGCACTGCACATTATAATATTAATTGAAATTAACTGAAACTAAACAAACATAATTTTTTTCTTTCCTAATTTTCTTGGCACTTAGACAAAGAGAAACAGATATCTAAAACTGGACTGGATGAAATGGCTTGAAGATGTTTTGCCGTTTATCCAAAAGGCTTTTCAGTTCTAACTGTAGCAGGTTCAGGTAGCTGCATTTATTCCCAAAATGCAGACACGCTGATCAGTGTTTCAGTTCCACCCACTGTGGGGTGTGGACATACAGACCAAGTACTCTCCGGACTCTGTCAAAGTGCCGTGTAAAGGCTGTGAATACATATGATATTTACTTATGGAAACCTGGTTTTATTTTGTTAATGCGGAGTATTATGTTTAAAATTAATGTCATTTGGAAATAAGGAAAAAAATCCATTTTAGAGTATAGCTTTAACAATAAAGTATGAATCAATCTGTACACTGTGGCTACTGAATGTTTGAAAAGCACTGTTTTGCATCTGCATTTGTGGTGTAATTCATAAAACTGTAAAATAATACAGGCTGACATGGATTGAAAAATATTATCTATCAGTATTGGTCTTACAAATACATATGTTGGTGCAGCTAAAATTTCTAACTGATTGTACGAGCAATTACCGTCAAAACGGACATGTGGCCTCTGCAGGAACATTGCTCTCCAGGATCTGAAGGGTACAAGTTTGGTGCAGCTCCGTCCCCACACTTTTAAACAGGCCACACGCCAAATCTCTGGGTCCCTGAAGAGAAGTTAAAGGAATTAGCTTGGAACCTCAATCTAGTGAATTAGACGTTTTAAAGAACAAACTGATAATCTTCATTCTGGTCCCTCAGCAAGAATGCACGGGCCATTTCAGATCGCGGAGCATAGGGCACTTTCCACTGTTGGGCTGAACGGTTCTGAGCACGGAGAGGAACAGTTTTAATGGTGTTTCCACCTAGAAACAGTTTGGTGCGAAACGCTTACAAAACGTGCCCAGCACAGTTTTCTCGGCACAGACAGACAACCGTGCACAGCGCAGCAGAACCGTTTCAGTAGGCGGGCGTAATGACGTACGAGTTCACTGATTGGTTTACTTCAGTTTTATGACTCTGCATCTGATAGCCGAAGGATAAGTCGGGTATTTTTTAAGTTAAGCCTTTTATTTTAAATGTCTGACATAATTTTGTTAATACAGAGTATTTTCAGGTGCAGTAATCTCATCTCCTAGCATCAAATTTAAAAACCTCATGTAAAAATCTGTGTTTTGTTAAAAAAAAAAAAAAACTTTGTCATTTCTGAATAAACATGGTGGGCCTTGTTCTTAAAAAAAAAAAATCCTTGGGTTTCTTGGAGTAACAGGGAGGAAACGGTAGTGAAAATATTACCAAATCACCAAGGGTATAATCACTTTTGTGAGCAATGTATCTGAAAAGGTTGGGAAGCTCTATGCATTGCATTGCTCATCCTATCAGTGATTCTGCTATAAACTAAGTTTTCACATCAGGCATCAGGCACATGTAGGCCTACAATGTCAGATGAGATGCAAAAGTGTACTGTGAAGAACGACTGACAGAAAAAAAAAAGAAATTAAGTGAAATTAGCCCAACACAATAGACTCTTATATCATCTAACCCCTCCTGACAATGTGGACTCAATATTACAGACGTTAATTTTTAAGATTATACAAAATACATTTCAGGCTTAATACATAGAGTGATACATTTACATAAATGTTGCTAGTCAGTATTATTCACACATACAAATTGCAAAAGGTAGAATGTAATACTGGTTAAGTTGCTTGAGAAAGAAGATGTACATATTTCAGGCCCCACAACAGACACACTTCTCTGAAACTAACCAGTCTGCCAAACTAATATCAAACACCAACGGAGTGCAATTTTTACTTTTTTGGTGCTGCTGCTTGCATGGGAAGGAAAGTTTGCCCAAAATGCAAAATACTTACACTCGCATTTGATTAAAACAGATGAGAAAACTCATTCATTTTGCTTATAATAGAAAAGCAAGCTGTAGACAAAGTAAACCTGAGCTGTTATGGGCTTACCTCGCACAAATGTAAAAGCCACGGCAAACCAACGAGAGCTGCTCCAGCGCACGCATGTCCAGATCACTTGACACAACCCAACGAAATATGTACATCAGGACTTCACGTGGCAAGGCTGCAGTCAAATAAAAACGGAATAAATAACCACACTTACTGTAAATAATAAAATATGATTAACAATGTACCCACATTTAAAATCTAATAACATGACCAAATATACTCTACCTGAAATGTGCACCTGAGTCATTTCCAACTCTGGAGTACAGATCTTTGGAAAGGAGCTTTCCAGATTGAGTTGATGCTCAAAGTAGGAAACTAGATCCTCACTCTCACTATGAACATCATTCTCCTCCATGCTAGAATAAAAATATGATATTTTCAGTTCAAGTATTAAGAATATGGCTGGCACTGCTTGGCTTTTGTATCAAAAGGGTTAACATTACATGTGCTTCTATGGTAACTATGAGCAACAGAAATGTTTTAGTTGATATGCCAGTGACTTCTAACCCTATCAGCTGCAAATGTAGCTCACAAACATGCTTGAACATGATTGTAGAGTATAAGGTATTGCATTCACTTTTCTTACAGAAACAATACAATAAATTTTGTAAATTACTGTCCGGCTTGTTGAATCACCAGTATATAGGTTTTGATCATGTAAAACTAGACTTAAAAATGTGGTGATTAAATGTGAGAATTCAGATCATGCTAACTGTCAACCCAAAAATAAAACTGCTTACTAGGTTCTTCCATCTTGGTCAGTGTCAGGAGGGTGACTGTAGTTGATTTTAAACTCAATGTCAGGCACAAGCTGCATTGCCCTGCGATAGTACTTGATTGCTGCAAGATGTCAAAAATCATAAAAAACACACAAAAAAAATTTAAATGCTTAATCGGCATATCACACACAAATATATATAAAAACATAAATAAAATGGATTTGATCCAGATTACTTTTGAAAAAAAAGTATGCCATAATGTATTTTTTTTAAGAAGGGAACATTTTCGATTTGAAGAGATACCCAGTTGTTCAACTCTTTCCAAAATGTTAGTGTATGAATACACTTGTAGTAAAGATGTTCAATTGTTTCTGTTTAAAAAAGCGTAAGGATCCATTTAAAACTTAATTTTCCTGTCCTGAATGTGCCTTTGCTGGAAATGTGGTACATTTATTCACTCTTGTGCTGTGAAGAAACTGTTACAGAAATGTTACTAGGTCCTACCTAGTAAAATTGTCAGCGCTACTTTTATGAAAAAAAGAATCCTTTTCAAACATGATGCTGAAATGTTAAATTGCCAGCCAATTAACAGAATGGGGTACAGGTCTGAGAAGAGCTTAATTCTATCATACAAACCTTCATAGACAGCTCCATCCTGCTCTTCTTCAACAGCTCTCAAGAACAGCTCTCTGGCCTGAGAGAAGACAAGTCACATTAACCATTCAATGACAGAACACTAGATTAGAAATAAAAATATGATCTGAAGAAATAATGTCATGTCTCACTTTTTCCTCCCGAGCAAGTTCTTGCATCCTTTTTAGACCTGTACCTCGTAGCAATCCATCACTTGCTCTGGATCTCGGTTTGAGCTCAGACATCCACTGAGCTCTGAACGTGTTGAGCTCCAGCTGTTTTCAGTGGCAAAAAAAGATCATAGGTTCATTGTAAAAAAAAAAAAAACAAAAAACATTTTTTTTTAATCAGCATCACATGGTGAGTGCTGACATTCTACATACTTATGGCTTATGGACAACAAGCAGCATTTATCCAAACCCAGACAAAAATAGCCTATTTAATAAGTGCCTTGAGCTACAAGTAGTGGAATAGCAAATATCAAGTAACTGCCACATTTGCATCACAGCTAAGATTTTTTTTTTTCTTGGCAGCACTAGATGAGGCGTGTGCAGGCAGCTAGAAGCTAATTTTTACACGACATATAAATGCAAAGAATGTCCCTTCAAATCTAAATTCCTTCAGTTCTTCTAACTTCTTCCTAGTTTCAGCAAGAAATTTAAAATTTAAACAGCTCACACAACATTCAGCTGTTTCACATTAGTTCAGCTTTTTCATAACACTTGTAGTTTTTGAGAATTCATGAGTTAAAAATGTAGCTTTTTTTGCACATTTTCATATTTGTTTAACTCTTTATTAAACAACTTTTTACTTGTCATGTCTCACTCATGCATGGAAACATGGAGAAAGCTTTTCCAAATAAAACTGTTCAATTGGAATTATTGTTTTTGAACTAGCTTCATATGGAAGAGAGTACCTTCAAACTGCTTCACAGACTGCTATTGTAACTGCCAGCATAGAATTCTGCCTTTAAAGCAGAAATTTACACTTTTAACTTGTCATACATGCTGTGAAAAAATACTCAACCCCCTCCTGATTTCTTCTCTTTTTGTGTGTATCTCATACTGAACTGTTTCAGATCTTCAAACAAAATCTAACATAAAGCAAAGGCAATGCAAGTTTTAAATGATAACTGTATTTACTGAAGCAAAAAGCTTATGTAATACTCTCACTGTGGATCTGTGGAGTCCCAGAGGCTTAGAAATAGCTTTGTAACCCTTTCCAGACTGACGTCTTTCAATCACCTTCTTCCTCATCTCTTCTGGAATGTCTTTTGATCTTGATCCTGGTGAGACATCTACTTCATGCTTCTGAAAATGGTCTACTATTTAAGTGATGATTTGATTGAACAGGGCTGGTAGTAATCAGTTCTGAGTGTGACTAGTCCAACTGCAACCAGTTATCAATGCAATTTGGTAGTTTTCCAGATGTAACTAAGGGGCTATTACTTTTTCACACAGACCTAGTTGGTAATACATAACCTTTTTTCATCAAAAAATGCAATTATTTAAAACTTCTATTTTGTGTTTGTTCAGATTGGCTTTGTTTTATTTGTTTTATGTTAAGTTTTGTTTGAAGATCTGAAACAGTTTAGTACGGAAGCGTATTGCATTCACTTAAGAAAATAAAAATCCGCTCTGTTTTTCTGAATCAACTAGATAATTATCTCAGAATTATGAGAAAAGTTTTCAAGGAAAAAACATCAGCTCTGTTTTTCTGAATTAACGAGATACCGGTACCCCAAATTCCTAACAGAAGCCAGCCTGAATGCCTTTCAGATGCATCATCTTATATCCATGAAGCATGGCATATCGGCTCAGCTGATCCCGGAGAAACACTGCAACGTCCAGCAGATCAGAACGGCCTTTACGTCTAAACAAATGCAAACTCTTAAGATGCCTGCGCAAAGTCGACAAACTAATGACAATACCATCTATGTTACTTAAGGACACGAGTGTCTCCCAATGTCTCAAACCCAAAACAAAATAAAACTGGATTAAACTAAACAGTCGGGGCATGTTTGCTTCCTGACGTGGCCTATGAGAGCTCCTGTTGGGGTTTTGAAAGTACCGGTATCTCGTTAATTCAGAAAAACAGAGCAGTTTTTTTTTAGTTCAAAAAAACTTTTCTCATAATTCTGAGATAATTATCTCGTTAATTCAGAAAAACAGAGGAATTTTTATTTTCTCAAGTGAATGCAATACGCTTCCGTAGTTTAGCATGAGATACAAACAAAAAGAGAAGAAATCAGGAGAGGGTCGAATATTTTTCCACAGCACTGTATATATATAAAAAAAATAAATGAAACTATATAAAAATAAATAGAAAAATAAAATACACATAAGGAAATAAATATATTTTTTTAAAATATATAGAAATAAATAAATGTATACAGAAATAAATGAACAAATAAATGTGAAAATAAATACAAATGATCATAATTATTCTTTTATGTATTTTTTGTTTGTATATTTCCACATTTACAGTATTTATTATTTTATTTATTCCTCTTTGTATGTCCATGTTATTCTTTTATTTATTTATTTTGGCACAATGGGTATTCCATAGCTTATTGTTTCAAAGTTTTAGTAGAAAGTACCAAGTAAAAAAAGACTTTGTAATGCACTTATTTAAACTTTTCTCTTTCCTGCTTTCATTATTATTTCTTGCCCATTTATTACTTGATCTATTCTTCCTACAGTTCACAGTTTAAAGTCTTCAGTTTAGCTTGTACCAACCTTTCATATTAAACCAATTCTAAAATCCCTAAAAATTCCATTAATTCTATCAATCCATACACCCAATAAAAAAGTTCAACCGATGATTAGTTCAAATAATGTACAAATGGCTCCAATAAGAAGCTGATCAACTGTCTTCCATTCATTTATATTTTAATGCACTCAATCAGTTTTTGTTTCTAGACCATAATCTTACCAGGAGGTCTGCATCATCTGAACCTTCATCTTCATCCTCTACCGAACTTCCAATATCTGCATTTTCTTTAGCCTGTAAAAGTCAGACAATAATAAGAATAGCATAATAACGTTGTTTAGATAAGTGCTATATATAAAGATATTATTATTATTGCACTTAAATAAAAACAAAGTTATTAAGTGCTTTATAGAATAAAAGCAGATATAATCAGAAACAGTAGTAACAGTATACGAAACAGAGAATAAACAATTTAACATATTAAAACACCCATGCACTCAAACAGATTTGTAGAAAACTTGAGTGTATGTGGCACATAACAAAGGTAGATACTTCTCATCTTGCCTGGGTCGAGAGTTTTAAGAAGTATAAATGTGCACTCTCAGCTGGGGTGGCTTCATGAGAGCACTCTCTTTCTCTCTCTGCGTATGCAAATGAGCATTCAGGTCAAAGCATTTTTCCTTTGAGGGTGCATATGCTCAGCTGTGGTGCAGCCCTGTTTACAGGTTTAAAACTTCTTCTGGATCCAGATTATAATCCAGATCACCTTGCTGCTTCCTTTTGACATTATCTACCTGTCCCACAAATTTCATCTAAATCTGTCCATAACTTTTCCATGCTAACTAACAAACAAACAGAAAGACAAACAAATGCTGGTGCTCACATAACCTCCTTGGCAGAAGCAATAATGTTTTAGTTCTTCTGTAGTGTAATAACAGTGTAACAGTAAGAATTAGTTATTTTTATCTTATATTTTTTAGTTTTGTTATGTCAAAGTCTCTGAGTTAAATTCAAATACTATTACAAAAAAAAAAGAAAGTTTTGCAGTGCAAAATCTCAGCTAGGGCACCAACAAAGCCAGGGACTTGCTTGACTAAGAAAACAGCCTTGCGGTATGTTACGAACAATCATTAATTTATGATTATTGATTAATATATGATTTATTATTTATTTTATTATAAAGTATTATTTTCGTAAGTGCAGCAATGATTGGACAATTTGTGTTGAAACTGAAGTCTGAAAAACTGTACACTGGCTATCAGGCAGCTGTGTCCTCTAAAGATAAGACATGAAAATAAGTTAAATAGTTGACATCCTAATTCTGGCTGACTTGTGCAACTGCCATGCTGACTGTCCAAGCATTACAGAGATAAGACCCCATCGACTACTGTAAATTTGTACATCTCTTTGCCTATTCCTGGATTGATTCTATCACAAATTACCCAGAACGGTTAACGTATTTATTATAATCCTACTCAGTGCAAAAATCGTTACCTCGCATTTCTGCGTAATCAACAGCCAATGCAACCCTACAATGTAAACTCAGGCTAATGCTAATTAGCTCCCTCAAATAAAAACAGAAAGCCTGTGCAGTATCATATCCTCACCATTTGCGTACTGCAATACAAAACTAATATCTAAGGGGTTAATTAAATGAATCGCTATATATAGACACGAGCACCGACGAAACTATTTGTGCGCTACTTATTACGGAAATCAAGTGACGTTAGCTAGCTAGCTGGCTAACAGGTTTTCTTCTGAATAACTTTAAAGGACGATGAGCTCACCATGGCAGCTCCACTGGTAAGTCTTCTTTATATTTTCACCGAAAGAACAAAACTAGCGTTTACAGTTCGCGGTCGGAAAAACGCACAACACAGCGAACATATTTTCGGGCTCGCAGGAAAGCAGCCATCTCGCTGAGTGACCTGGAGCTTCACAGGAAGTCAGGAAGTACAATATGTTAATTTGTAAAGTGAATAAAAGAAGAAGAAACTCCGCGCTTTGCTGTGGAGTGCTCTGTCTGAGGCATGTTAAGTAACAATAATGTAGGAGTGATAATAATACATGTAGCATGATCTTTTACTCTGCAAAGATGTTTAATAATAATAATAATAATAATAAATAAATAAATAAATGCAGATTCTCTCCATTTATAACATTAATATATTTCAAATATGTACTTTAGTTTATAAAACTCAGATTAACAAGAGTGATCTTCCAAGTCATCTTACATCTTATTTTCATAGTAATTTTAAAATACATTCACATTCTACTCAACTAAACTACCGTATATACTCGAGTATAAGCCGATCCCCTGATTTTGACCTGCAAATTTAGATTTTTTAAAGAAACCCGTCTATAAGCTGACTCGTTGATGTTGTTCCATCAATTTATTTGTTTAGCAAATTACCTGTTTTCCTAGGTATTGTCAAAGTATTTCCTGTTATTTTCTGAAAATAATCCAGGTACTGGTACCAGTAAACATGATATTTATTTCAGCAGCTGATAACCGTAACTGACCAATCACAGAGCTTACTGGCTGCCGCAAAATGTGCTGGACAAGATGTTTAGTCAGGAAATATCTCATTCTAAGGTATGATTTAAACTATTTTCCATGGGTAGTGGTAATGGATAATATTTCCACCCCTGGAAATTTCGTTGTCTGGGATCAAAGGTGAATTTCTTGTGTATAGGCTGACCCCTGATTTGCTTTGTGAAATTTGTTAATAAAAACTGGCTTATACTCAAGTATATACATATGTACCTAGAGTTTTGACTAGTAGAAGTCGATTTTCAATTAGATTTCATGGGGCTCAAATGTGGAATTCTTATGCTCACTTGTTGGGCTCATCATTTTGTTTGCAGTCCTATAAACACACCTTGAAATAAATATTGACATCTCTTTGTTAGTCTTTGCTGATTTTTTCCCCTCTTCTGTTTTATTTATTTTTCTTTTTGTTGTCTGTTTTCACAGGTCATGGGGGGGAGGGCTGGAGCCTATCCCAGAGGTCATAGGGCGAGAGGCGGGGTACACCCTGGACAGATCGCCAGTCTATCGCAGGGCTGACACAGAGACAGACAAACACATTCACACTCTCATTCACACCTACGGGCAACTTAGAGTTCCCAATTCACCTGACATGCATGTCTTTGGAGGTGGGAGGAAGCCGGAGCACCCGGAGGGAAAATGGATGGATGGATGGATGTCTGTTTTCATTTGTTTGTTGTGTATGTCAAGGCCTCCGACAAGCCTAATTGGCTTGTTGCCTCTTCTGGCACATTTTATTGATTTTACAATGTTTTTATATGCTTTGTTATGTTTTAATGTGCTAAATAAAAAATCAAATCAAAGTCAATAATAATAATAATAATAATACATGGAGCATGAGATTTTATTCTCACATCCCATATTCTGATATGTAATAATGTGGATGTGGTCATTATTGGTGAATAAATGAATCCACACATCGATTCCATGCAACAAAACTGTCTGCAATCAACAGAGTGGCTGAGAATTGTTTGACCTTGTGAGCCTGTGAAAATAAAGGCCTCAATTAACAAGTTTCATATTTTCAAACAAATTCAGGTTTTTCATGTGTAAAAATGCATTGCTCATTTACTCAAAATTCAAATAAGAACTTTAGTTTTATGCAGTTTTACGTAAAAGCAAAATAAATAAAATGAGTAAACTAGTAAAAATTAGTAAAATAAAAAAATTGTTTATCAAGATGGATGGATTCAGCATGTTACACAAAAAGGTCTGAGAGGAAAAGATGACAGTTTTGAAGGTGTGTAAGGAACACTCAGATTTCCAACTGCATTTCTTGTAACTTGACTGGCCAACAGAGCAGTGTGCCCTTACTAGGCAGTGGCCCAATTTTCCCAACTTTTTTTTTTCAAACTTTATTTAGATTGCAAATATGTACAAACAATAAGGCACAAGAAATTCACAGAACCAAACCAACACTCCAAGCATGGATCACAACATGAAATAATGATAGAAAATTTAAAGGTAAAGTCTTTGTATATGAAAACAAGCAAACATAAGTACATACACTACAGGTCAGAAGGACAGACCAAATGACTACTAGTTATAAAAAAAGGTTTTATGTCGAAATCCTTATTTAAGCCATGTGGTGACACTGTTCAAAGTACGTATCCAGAATATTTCACATTGGAGGAGTTTTCGCTCACATCATCCAAACAGACCAAAAACTTAGGCACATTTTTAAAGAACCCCCAAACTGATTTTTAAATGGTGCAAAAACTTTCATAACATTTTGGTCAAGTCTGACATGTCTCCTCCGTCTCAGTCACTTTTGACTTCTTGACAGGTAATTATAAATGTGTGTCATGCACCCAGATAGATGGATAGATTTCTCTGAAATAAGTGGGCCTCCATCTTTGTTTTCCCATTGTTTACTACATCCATGAGTTATGCTGCGTTCCAGTTACCTCGGAATTCGGATTTTTCCAACCTCCTATTTGGAAAAATGCATCGGAACTGCACTTGAAGCTGGGAAACGGACCAAAATTATCTACCCCGACTTCACGAGTATGACGTCACTTAGCATGGCAGCGCCAGTGGAAGAGAGCTTTGTGAACGTAAATGATCAGCTAACTGCCTAATAAAGTATTTTTTCTTGCGTCACATTGAAACAAAAAGGTCCGAATATAGCGCCACGTTAATTATATATAGTGTATAACTGTTTGCGACTGATACGTAAGTGTAAATAATTTCAAAACATTTACTTTAGCATTTATTACTAAGTTTATTTAATCTTACAGTATTTATTGGCTTTCAATTATGCTTTGTTGTTTACATTTTGGTGGAAGATTTGAGGTCGGACGTCGAAACTTCCAACTGAAAAATCTGACTTCCGAGGCAGCTCGAACGCAGCATACATCCATGTATTATAGTGCGTTCTAGGTACCTCGGAACTGGGATTTTTCCGACCTCCTTGGAAAAATGCGTTGGAAAGGTACTTGAAGTCGGACCTCCGACTTGGAAACTTGGACCAAAATTATTATTGCTGCGTTCCAGTTACCTCAGAACTCGGATTTTTCCGACCTTCTCCTTGGAAAGATGCACTGAAATGAAAAATACATTTTACTGAAACGGTTTGAGGTCGGAAGTCGGAAGTGGAACACATCATTTAGTGGCGCAAAGACCAAAACGGTCAGTCGCTGCGTCCGTATGTCTACCGCGAATAATAAATGCCATAAAATAGTAATTTGCTTTTTGGCAGAAAGACACCCCTACCATTGAAGTTCGGCATGCACAGGCGTGCGAACATTTTTGCATATTGCTGAAGATCTAGATTTATTCAATCTCGTTTTTTGTATCTTTTCAACCGAAGAGAGTGGGCTTTGATTTGTTGTGTGACTGCAAGCTCCTAATATAGCCACGCGAGAATATGATGTGCGCCCCTCTCTCTCCCCCCTCTCAGCCAAGTGACCTAAATGAAGTATTATGTTGTGTGATTACCCTCGATGCGGTTATTTTTTACAATTACGGTATCAGCTAACTAATTATTTGGCTAGCACTAAGGCATTTGAAACTCGGCTACACTGCTAGGCTCTGTATTCATGTGGAGTTAACGCAAAGACGGTGAGCGATGTCTTCCTATTTATTTTAAGTTAGATGACCAATCCTGTGTTTTCTAGCAAACTATTTTATTCTATCAGCAGCTGATTTTTTTTCTCATACTATTACATTCCATAACGAAACCAGCGAAACTCTTAAATATAACCATGGTACAGTATTTGGAGGTAGCATCAGTATTAAAATAATGTGTTTCGGTGCTAAATTACCTATACCTTGGTTTTCATTCTAAGCTATTATACTGACAATATAACAGCTAATTTATCTCCATATGGACCGAACAAAGACAGAGCGGTGCCCCTGGATGATCTATGTTGATTTTATTTGTTTATTTTTAACACTAGCAAGCACAAGCTAGCTCTCACTATTTGGGTAACGTGAGCGATGGTGTATTAGTGCATCACATAAATTAAGATTAGCTACCACCACAATCTAATCATCACTGCTAAAAAAAAAATAAACACCACTTTGCTATTTTTGTTTAAAACTCATCTGTAAACATTTAAAGGACGATATTTTTTATAATTCATACATATCTAGCTTGTTATTAACAGTAACCAGTAACTCCCTGCGACATATATGGTTGGAAGGCTCTTATAACACCAAATCACCAAATTACTTGATGAATGATTAATAAAATTGTCCTTAATTATGCTTAAAAGTTCAAGTTTGTATCTAACAGGAAATTGAACACAGTCGCCTCAAACCAAGGCACGTTATTTTTGCTATAATGTATAAAGGTGATATGATTAAAAACAAGAATGATGTAAATTGATATTTGCTATTCACATGGAATTCTTGCAAGGTTCCCCCAGGCAATAAAAAAAAAAAAAAAAAAAANAAAAAAAAAAAAAAAAAAATCAATAGAAGTCAATGCACATTGATAAGAATAAGCAGACATTAGGAAGACAGACCATACAAAAGAGAGAAAAAATATCTGAGACAAAAATAAAGAAAATGCAATAAAGAGAATACCTGACACAAAATTCAAAGAACAAGTGTATTTCTGTGTGAGTAAATTTTTTAGAATAATGAAGTTTGATATAAATTTGATTGATACTTAATATGTTTTAAAAATTGCTTTCAGTTACATGTATTGGAATTTGCAGGTGTTAGGTAAGTTGAATAATCCAAATGGTCGAAGAGGTGGTAATTCTGTCATGTCAAAAATTAACTATATTAGCATTGAAAAGTTTGATCATTGTCATGTATTTCAAATCTTCATGTATTTGATAGATATTGATACTTTTATTCACAGAAGCAGCATTAAATTGGTTAGAATTTATAGCCAGTACACTGACAATTTGATAGAACTGTTTTATTTTCAAACTTAATATTCTTAAAAGAATCCTCCATTTGCAACTTTGCAGACTTCTGACATTTTAGCTGTCAGTCTTTGAAGATATTCAAGGAAAATTTTAACCTGGCTCCTTGTTTCTTCACATGAAATTTTCACCAATCAAGTGCAGACCACAGGGGTACAGCATGATGTAAAATATGGTGGTATCATTTCTGATTCAATATTTCTTGCACTCTGTAAATCCTTATCAGCACCAAAGCATAATGTTACTTTTCCTCTGTCATACTTTACAAAAGGCATCAAGTAGCACTTCCTTCAGAATCCTTTCATTTGCTCTACTAGTGCCGTTGAAAACCTGCCTGTTCAGACCAGGCTGGACTTTATGGTGTGTGCCACAGTCTGCCATAATTTAGTTCTGCATGTCCTCGTGAGCTAGCTTTGTTTGCTGTACAGGATCGGGTTGAGAGCGTGGAATTGGACCGGAGCATATGCTGCCGCGCCCGGGGCATATCCTACCACACAGACTACTTTTTACCAGCACACTTCAATTCGAGAACTGCTCATCTCATTCACACACGACACTGCACATCCTTGGGTCCTGAGCAATAAACCTGCCGAATATCAACTTCATACAGNACACACGACACTGCACATCCTTGGGTCCTGAGCAATAAACCTGCCGAATATCAACTTCATACAGTGTCGGGTTCTAGAGATATTGGTGCCACAGACAGAGATTTCTGTTTTTATAGTTAGATAGCTCTGAACCATTGTAACACTCTTATGTCTCACGTCGGCCAAGTCATATCATAATTATATTATGACATACAGTACTTTATAACGAGATATATTATAATGCATAGTATAATCTAACACCATATTGTAATGCACTGCTTGATTAATAAATCCTTTTTTCATCTTCCATTCCTCACATCAGGTTGTGGGAGTCGAGCTCATGACACCATGAGTCCTCCAGTTTTGCGTGTGGTGTTCTGCTGTTGTCACAGGAAAATATGGTTGCATTCATCAGCCGGAGAACACATCTGTTTTTTCCGCCCAGTTAATATCTGACTCCAGTTACTGCGTTGGAAGAACACACACCATGAATAGATACACTACTATCAGACAGCTTGGGGATGGCACCTATGGCTCAGTCATCCTCAGCCACAGTATGGAATCAGGGGAACTAGTTGCCATAAAGAAGTGAGTGTCTGGAAATTGTGTACTTTTTACTACACACATTTGTATATTCTGCACTTTATATATTTTGATATTTGTTTGAGAAGCGCTGGTCTGTGTTCTGGTAACCTGTCTGTAAGGTTGACTAGAAAAGCACTGGTTACTGGGTGACAAAAATATCTTCAAGTGAGGATTTTAACGCCACGTCAAACGAGTTCACAGAAGCTCATCTAAATCTTTTTTTTCCAGAATGAAGAAAAAGTTTTACTCCTGGGAAGAATGCATGAACCTTCGTGAAATCAAGGTGTGTTATCCTTTATACATTTTTAAAAGTTATAAGGCCAATTTTTACAGGAAGGCAACATTTAAATGGCAAAGGAGAGCTATGGAAAACCTTTTTGTTCAGTTTAATACACAGTGTAATGATTTTAGCTGGTTGTAACACCTTTGATGCAGAAGAGAATGGTCCATACTATTGACATCCTCACAATGTTTTTTTTACAGGGAAGCTTCACACACATGAATTGAAATGAATTGCAACCTCACAAAGATGAAGTGAATCTGTCTTTTGGCTTATTTTCTTACTTCCAGTGCTTTCTCAGTATCCAAATTTTCTCTAAGAGGATGGTAGAGTAGCCAGAAACTGTACTCAAGTAAAAGTATTGTTACTTTATGATAATAGTGGCTCAAGTATAAGTAAGAGTAGTCACCAAAATAATTACTGAGAGTAAGAAATTATCTCTAAAAAAGGTTACTTGAGCAGTGAGTAACTTTGATCAAGCTTATTCTTTAGAATAATCAACAAGCTATAAAGTGTTCATCTGAGAAAAAAAATAGCCATATGTAGCTTCTAATACAATCCAAATCATATCATATAAAGAAACAGTAGACAGTAATAAATCAGATATTTACCACATAACAAATTATGACAATTCTGGCCTGGCCTCAAGACAGTTAGCTAGGTTAGCTTCATGAATTTACTCAGAATAGAACAGGAAAACTTGAGTTAGCATTAGCAGCAGCAGCTAGTTAAGTAGCTAATGTTGCAGCTTACCGCCACATTTCCTCAAGTTCCATGTTGATTCTTAGAAGCTGAAATGTCACATTTTTAGCAAACAAAGACGCAACACATTATGTAGCTGTTGGTTTAGATGGAAAAGAAAACAGTGTTTGAAGTGTGGCCAGGGATGTGCCTCTTCTAAACCTCCCACTGTTGATTCTGCCATGAATGTTCTGCATTGGGTGAAACCATGGAAACAGAGGGTGGGGGCGTGGCTACTTTGGAGCTGAAGCAGCCAGTGTAGTGTCTGAGAAAGAGAGAAAAAGTGAAAGTGACTGAATTCAAATGGGTGAAATCAAGTAAAAGTATATTTTTTACTTCATAAATATACTCAAGTAGGAGTTAAAAGTATTCTGCAATAAAACTACTCAGTAAAGTACAATTTTGTGTAAAAAGTTACTTTAGTAAATGTAACGGAGTAAATGGAATGCTTTACTACACACCTCTGCTAACAACCACAAATTTTGACAGGCCACTGTTTGTAATAACTTGATGCTACACTCCTTGGCAACTTCTCCATGTTGCTATTTGGGTTGATTTTCTCTTTGGGAAATGTGTACTTTGTAGTAAAGTAATGTAATACAGACTCTTGATGATCACACTTCCAGGAATGATGATTTAACTATAGCTACCATATCATCACTCCAGAAATGTCAGTACATACTATATTTTAATCATTTTGTCAAATGTTACTGTCCTTTCCTTTCACACCAATTTAAAAGTTTTTATCTAAGTTTCCTCACCAAAGTCATAAACCAGCTCTGAGAGCAGGAGGTGATTGTGTGCTGTTAGATTTAAGCTCTGCTTCCCATCCCTCGCAAAGACACCCTTTTTTGAGAGCTTGTCCTTAAAGGAACACATCATCTATAGAAAAAGATGGTCCTTAGAGCAGTCCTGTGAATTGGATTAGCAGTACAGCATGTCATGATAAAAAAAAAAAAATAAAAATGTTTAAAAATCCTCAAAATCTCAGTACAGCTTCCATCTCATTACAACTGAATATGGTTAACCTGTGTCATTCCAATGCATGGGAAAACTATTTTACCATTCTGCTTTGTATCACTCTGAATTTATTTTTTCTCTTTTAAATTATTAGCATAAATACCCAACTTTCTGCCACGTAATTATACCTCTACCCCCTAGCTGTAGTTTTTACTCACATTAGCTATTTTGTCTTTTTAACAAGAAAGTTTTGTTTAATAGTTGCTTTTTAATGTGCTGCACTGATTTGCACATCTTTAGCATGGTTAGATTTACTCCAATATTCTTCACTCTTGTCACACACATTTTCTTATTAGATCTTTTCTTTATTGTTTCAGTCCTTAAAGAAACTCAGCCATGCTAACGTGATCAAACTTAAAGAGGTAATTCGAGAAAATGACCACTTATACTTTGTATTTGAGTATATGAAGGAAAACTTGTATCAGCTGATGAAAGACAGGTGCGTATGATTTTCATTCTTTCCATTCATTCCATTTGAAAAAATAAATTTGCTGAATGCTTACAGCCTGTGAACTAATTTTATCTTTCACCTGGTTGTTTTTTGACACAGGGCTCGGTTGTTTCCTGAATCAGATGTAAGAAACATTATGTTTCAGATACTGCAGGGGCTTGCATTCATTCATAAACATGGTATGTTCTGTTTACCACTGTGACTCTGTTCCATTTTAGTCTAATTTCACAGTTCTACATTTCAAGTTAATTATATATTGTGGTTCCTCAAGGATTTTTTCATAGAGATATGAAACCTGAAAATCTTCTGTGCATGGGACCAGAGCTGGTGAAAATAGCTGACTTTGGGCTAGCCCGTGAGATCAGATCTCAACCACCGTACACAGACTATGTCTCAACTAGATGGTAGGCTCCTTTATAGTTCAGCAAAATACAATACATTTGTCTTTCTGTATATTTTAAAGCCCTTGCAAGTCCTAGTACTCTCTTTTTTGACCAGGTACAGAGCTCCTGAAGTGCTCCTCAGATCCACATCCTACAATTCACCCATAGACCAGTGGGCAGTTGGCTGCATCATGGCAGAACTTTATACCCTCAGGCCTCTTTTTCCAGGTTCCAGCGAAGTAGACACTATATTCAAGATTTGTCAAGTGTTGGGAACCCCAAAGAAGGTGAGATTGCACACAGGTTGGAAAAACTGAGACAAGTAGCATACAGAATTTAATTTTCGTTGATTGAAAAATAATCAGGCTTTTCATCTTTGAAAGTCCAGCCTTCCATTTTCTTCGCTTATCCAGGAATGTGTCATAGTGGCATCAGGCCAAGCCAGGTAGCCCAAATATCCCTCTCCCCAGCCACATCCTCCAGCTCCTCTTGGGGGGATTCCGAGGCGTTCCCAGGCCAGATGGGATATGTAATCCCATCTCATTTTAATTTCTGTGTAAATGCAGAGTCCTGGATCTGCCTCAGGGTCTCCTCCCAGTTGGACATACCCAGAAAACCTCTAAAGGAGAACATCCAGGATCCTAATCAGATATCTGCAAACTCAACTGGCTCCTTTCAGTGCAAAGGAGCAACAGTTCTACTTTTAGCCTCTGCTGGATGTCTGCGCTCCTCACCCTAAGGGTGAGCCCAGCCACCCTTTGACGAAAATTCATTTCAGCCACTTGTATTCACAGTCTTATTCTTTAGGTCACTATCCAAAGTTCATGACCATAGGTGAGGACTGGGGCGTAGATGGACTAAACTGAGAGCTTTGCAAGTCAAAGTGAGAAATGTGAACCAATACTGATCTTTCACCTTAAACATTTACATTCACCATACCGGTGATTTAGCATGTTTGAGCCCAATAAATACTAACCGCATATACTGCCAACCTTTTTCCAAAACTAAAACTGTATTTTAGTTTTTGTGTTATTTTGCCAAATCCCCTAATTTTTCAAAATCAAATGTTCAGNTGTATTTTAGTTTTTGTGTTATTTTGCCAAATCCCCTAATTTTTCAAAATCAAATGTTCAGGTGATATATCCACCTTCAGTTTCAATGTTTCGCCTGCTAACACGTTCAATTGTAGAAGGCACAGTCATTTTAATTTCACTGTAAATGCAGTCTTCTCCTGGGACTATATTCCCTGATAGACATACTGTACATTTTTCTTCTGTGTAACTCTGTATTGGATATTGGATAAATTAAGTAACTTTGAACAAAAAGTCAAATTACCTTAGATTAGCTTACCTATCTCAAGCACGTTTCAAGTCTACAAGTTGATTTTTATAGCGTTCTAGAATGAACTGAAACTAATGGCAATCTGCAAGGTAGGAAAAATAATTCTAAAATTTACCGCTCCAGTAGTATGTTTTGGAAAATGTTTGGCAGTAATATAACATGTATGTGGGTTGTATTTATTGGGCTCAGACATGCTAAATCACTGGTCTAGTCCTTTAACAACCTTTAACCACAGGAAGTTGCAGGAAGACACATAGCAAAATTAAACATAACATGACACTTATTCAGCAAATAATCTGTGAAACAAAACAGACTTTTTTTTCACCCAACAAGTGGCCTTAAATCCAAAACATTGCACATTTTGCTACATTTTGGCATTTTCATGCCTTAACTGGAACATGTTTTTTTTTCCCCCCAGTTTATGTTAGTCTAGTTTTTATTCTTTTGTTACTCGTTTGTTTTTCTCTTTAAGGGAGGGGAGGTCTACTGTAAAGCCTGATGGCTTCTTGACCTCTGCTGATGCATCTTTTATTTTTTATTATCTGGATTTTATGCCGTCTTATGTATGTGCAAATAAAATAAAACGGAAAAAACATAAAACATATGTCAATGACACTTACATAGGGAGGATGTGTGCTGGTGGATGGTCAAATTAATTATAAATTGCTTTAACTAACTTGCAAAACTTAGACAACTGCTATTATTGCTACTACTACAACTACTAATAACAATAATCATAGTCAGTTCTTGTTAAAATATGATGTTATGGTAAATGTGATGTTGAAGAAAGTCTTCCCTCTCTAGAACGATTGGTCAGAGGGTTACCAGCTGGCTAGTGCCATGAATTTCCGTTGGCCTCAGTGTGTTCCCAGTAATCTGAAGACCCTAATCCCAAATGCCAGCGCAGAAGCCATCTATCTAATGAGAGATTTGCTCCAGTGGGATGCCAAAAAGAGGCTAACATCTGCTGAGGTAGTGATCTGCTAGTGACTTCATTTATTTCCACAGACCTGACATCTAAACATACATGTTGATTTTTTCCATCCTTTCATCTGCAGGCTCTCAGGTACTCTTATTTCCATGTGGGCGAGGCTTTGGGCACGCCTCAGCAGATCTTGGAGCAGGGCAAGCGTCAGCCTGGTCTTGTGCAGACACTGCAGCACCAACCAGTAATGCTCAAGCCTGTGCCTCCTGCCCAGCCTCCATCTCCTAACCAGCACTGCTCCTCCTCCAGCAGGCCTCTCCAGCAGATTCAGCTGTGCCCAGTATCAGCAGCTGTCCAAGCGGCAGTATACCAAAAGCACACTGGACTGGTCAGAGAGCAACAACCGAAGCACATCCTGAAGCCAGAGCAGCAGGAAGGAATGCCACAGAGCCACCTTCCTTACATTGCTGACAAGGGCCTTCAAAGTAAGGTGAGGCTGGGCTAGCCTGGCAATGTGTGTCTCCCTGCAGGTACACTACAGGCCAGAAGTTTGAGGGCCACCCCCAGATTTAAAAAAAAATCATCAATACACTTTGTTTTACAATTTATTACACAGGAAATGACAAAAATATATAAAATAAATGTAACTAATTAGTTTTCAAGAAGAATTAGTCAACAAGAGCATTTCTGTAGCCACTCTGACTACAGAAATGATTTTTAATGAAGGCATCAGTCTGTATTAGTGCAGCACTCCTGTTGTGTTCCAACTCCCTGCTGATGTGTTTTAACATTCTGTTCAACAGTTGCTGTCTGCCTTCTCCCACATCATTTTGATTAACTTGCTACACAGTCTGCTCATGATATTGCTCTGCATCTTCTGAACTTCATATTGAGGACTGTAAATTTATAGTTGGTGATACGGTTTTGGGATCTAAATGGCTAAAAAGACACAGCTAACCATTAAACAGGGAGCTCAGATTAACCCATGCTGTCCATCAAAGACAATTCCATCTGGTTTACGAATTATTGGTCAAAATTTCATTCTTCAACAAGTTCAGAGCAAATGCCCAGGCAACGAAAAAGAACTGTTGGAGTGCTTGAAAAATGCTTGAGAGTCATTGCAGGAAGCGACTCTCAGAAATGACTGCAGTGTATGCCGAGACTTTGTGCAGCAGTTATTAAGTCCAGAGGAGGTTACTTTGACGAAACCAAAGTCTGAGCCTGAAATGACTTTAAAGTGCTTTTACGTTGACAAATTCTTCTTGAAAACTAATTAGTTACATTTATTTTATATATTTTTGTCATTTCCTGTGCAATAAATTGTAAAACAAACAGTGTATTGATGATATTTTTTTTTAATCTGGTGGTGGCCTCAAACTTCTGGCCTGTTGTGTATTTATAAGGTAGTATGACTGATTAAAGCCTCCATGGCTAAATGAAGGAGTCAGCTGTTTTCCTGATCTTTAATATTTGCAGCACTCTTCCTAAAATGACAAACACCATATAATACTGATTCCATCAGAGGGAGGTTTATAGTTCTTCTTTGAACATGTAATTGTAAAAAAAATCTTACATCTTCCATGTTTAGTCAATTTTGAGTTCAATTTAGACTGTCCCATTCTTTTAACAGATAAGACAAGAGCCTGAGAATGCAAACCTACTGAGCTGTCAGCTGAAACCTAACGGAGGGCGTAGGCGTTGGGGCCACAACTCAGGACTTCTTAAGGGTGAAGACTGGGATGACTATGACAGAACTGAACTGACACCAAGTATTCTTGGCAAAGCTAACGTCTCCCCTGAAAAGCTGTGGCACGGAGAGAACACACTGAGCAGGTAAGCCTTCGTCTTTTCACAGCACATTTCAGCTAAGCCAGATATAGTGGAGTCTGTGCTGTGATGACGGCAAACACATACAAAGAACAATTTGAAGAGGTCAAGGCTATGCATGAATATAATCAGGGCTGCATGTGATGTGCAGGTACGCATTCGTATCCTCAAAGAGAAGCAGTTAGAGTTGGGGNGGGAGAGAGAGAGAGAGAGCACAGTGTGTCTGTCTTGACATCAGTCTCTCTTTCTTTGTCTCCTCTGGGTTCCATTCTAATAAAATTAATTGGATTCACTTTCACATTTTTGCAGGACTGAAGCACTCTCACCCAACCATACCATATTAAAGGGCCATACAAGCCATTTTGCATGTTTGAGCCTAATATATTCAATTTTCATACATGTTACGTTACTGACAGTCATTTCCCAAAGGATAAAACTGTATTTCAGCTTTCCTGATATTTTGTAAAATCTCTTAATCTTTCAAAATCAAATATTCAAGTGATACACCCACCTTAAAAATCCATGTTTGTCCTGCTAATAGTTACACAGCCTTATGAAGTCACGGTTCTTTAAATTTTTTGAAAACCGCAGGTCTTCTTTTGGGACTATATTCCCCAGTGGAGACATACATTCACTCCATATGTTTTATTGTGCTTAAATGCTAAAATTACAAAAAAAATTAAAAAAAATTACAAAACTTTGAAAAAACCTGAATACAAGTCTTGTTCATGATGATGGATTACCTATCCCAAGAATGTTTCAAGTATCAACAAGTTGATTTTAATAGTGTACCAGAATGAACTGAAACCAATGGCGGTCTGGAAGGTATGAAAAACATTTTTAATTCACTGTTCCAGTAGTATGCTTTGAGAAATGATTGTCAGTAATGTTATGGGTATGAAAATTGAATATATTAGGCTCAAACATGCAAAATGGGTGGTATAGTCCTTTAACCTGAGCACACAAAAAGCCTGTCCTCAATACATGTTTAAGAATCAGGAAATAATTGTGATTAAATTAAAGGAGCACTTTGAGTTTGGGAGTGAGTATGTGTGTATGTGTGTGTGTGTGTGTGTGTGTGTGTGTGTGTGTGTGTGTGTGTGTGTGTCTTTGCGTCCTATAAACAGGGCAGCCAAAAGGTGAAACAGAGAAATACACTGTGATCAAGGAATTTACATTGTGAAGTTGTAGAAGTTTAACAATATTATCAGGTCTGCATGGAGACGCTTTGGAGAAAATATGGAGGTCAGCCAATCAGATCCCACTTATCATAGCTGTAATCTATCATATCTGCACAACATGTTTGAAGTGTTTTCTTCAACATGTTGATATTGGAAATATTTTGCAGCTCACCTTCGTCATACTGCAGCAGGGGAGGCTATAATTGGCAAGTGTAAAGATTAGGCTGGACATCTTCAGTTTACTCATATAACTCAATCTTACCTGTCCATNAAGAAAAAGCACAACACAGGTACTCCTGGTACTCAGTTTAGTACTGGACTGAAAATATTTGATTACTACATTTGTGCAGTAATTGCATAAAGCCACAGAAGCCAAAATTCAATTGAGTTGACCTCGGTCTGAGGCGTCAGCAGAGATCACTAAATGAGAAATTTATTTTTTAACAGCCTTGTCTAGCACATTAAACAGATAATTACTGTCCATGCATTTATAGAGTTATCAGTGAGTAAATACTGCCTTCTATCAGTCAAAAATCTAAACTTTGTCTTTGAACTGTGTTTTAGATTTAGAAATGCTTTGGATTTCAGTCGACCTAATGACAAGGAAGACACACCTTTAAATCTGAACAAGGCTACAACATACCAAGAGCCGTCGAGAACTACTTCTGCTAAACAGCATTACTTGAGGCAGTCAAGATATTTGCCTGGTAATGTACATTTATTTTAATATTTACCTTAAGGAGTTTTTAGTAGGGCCTTATTTCTACTGTGGTAGTCTTTGAAGTCTGGAAATATTTACATCGTTCTACTTAAAAAAAAAAAAAAAAGNAAAAAAAAAAAAAAAAGTCATTATTATTTCTGAAATAACATGAAATGAGCAAGTATTTGGTGTCCAGGATTCTTTGCCACACTGAAACAAAAACTTTACTTTTTGACTTAATTTTAAATAGATGAATGAAGATAAAAACTGGTTTTGACAAAAATATCAGCATCCTTACAGTAATATTTTGTAGCATAGCCTATAACATAAATAACTGCACACTTCACTTCTCCACTGTTTATTTGGCTCACTCTTCTTGAGCAAATCCTCCAGTTTTCTCAGGTTTGATGGCTGCCTTCTCCCTGCAACGTTCAGCTCAGGATTCAGATCAGAACTCATAACAGGCCACTTTAATATGCTCCAGCGTCTTCTTCTCATCCATTCTTGGTGCTTTTTGACATACACCAATCAGCCACAACATTAAAACCACCTGCCTAATATTGTGTAGGTCCCCTCGTGTCGCCAAAACAGCTCTGAGTGTGGAGGCATGGACTCCACAAACCTCTGAAGGTGTCCTGTGGTATCTGCACCAAGGCGTTAGCAGCAGATCCTTTAAGTCCTGAAAGTTTCAAGGTGGGGCTTCCATGGATCAGACTTGTTTTTCCAGCACATCCCACAGATGCTGGATTGAGATTGAGATCTGGGGAATTTGGAGACCAAGTCAACACCTTGAACTCTTTTTCATGTTCCTCAAACCGTTCCTGAACAATGTTAGCAGTGTGGCAGGAAACATTATCCTGCTGAAAGAGGCTATGACATCAGGGAATACTGTTGCCATGAAGGGCTGTACTTGGTCTGCAGCCATGTTTAGTAGGTGCTACGTGTCAGTTAACATCCACATGAATTCAGGACCCAAGATTTCCCAGCACAACATCGTCCAGATCATCACACTGCCTCTGTCGGCTCGCCTTCTTCCCATAGTGCATCTTGGTGCTTCTCTTTCCCAGGTAAACCACACATACACACCTGGCCGTCAACATGATGTCAAAGAAAACCTGATTCATCA
The DNA here is from genome assembly GCA_014773175.1 of Lucifuga dentata. Lineage (NCBI taxonomy): Eukaryota > Metazoa > Chordata > Actinopteri > Ophidiiformes > Bythitidae > Lucifuga > Lucifuga dentata. Next base: position 24,963 of record VXCM01002450.1, read on the forward strand.
GACCAGGCCAGCTTCTTCCATCGCTTCATGGTTCCAGTTCTGATGCTCACATGTCCATTGTAGGAGCTTTGGGTGGTGGACAGGGGTCAGCATGGTGCTNTCCAGTTCTGATGCTCACATGTCCATTGTAGGAGCTTTGGGTGGTGGACAGGGGTCAGCATGGTGCTCTGACTAGTCTGTGGCTACGCAGCCCCATACACAGCACGCCGCCATGCTGTGTGTGTTCTGACACCTTCTGTCATAGCAGCAGCCATTTTTTCTGCTGTTTGTGCTGCAGCAGCTCTTCTGTGGGATCAGACCAGACGGGCTAGCCTTCGCTCCCCACACACATCAATGAGCCTTGGGCGGCCATGACCCTGTTCGCCGGTTCACCGTTCACTGTCCTCCCTTGGACCACTTTTGGCAGGTTACTGACCTGCATACCGGGAATGCTCCACAAGACCTGCTGTTTTGGAGATGCTCTGACCCAGTCATCTAGCCATCACAAGTTGACCCTTGTCAAAGTCGTTCAGATCCTTGCGCTGCACTTTTTTTTTTTTCTTCTTCCAACGCATCAACTTGAACTGCTGGCTTGCTGCTTAATGTATCCCACCCCTTGATGTTATTCACTTCACCTGTCAGTGGTTTTAATGTTGTGGCTGATCAGTGTATGTTTCCAGTCATTATCCTGCTGGAGGACCCATGATTGTGACTGAGACCTCAAAAGTCTCAGTCACAAGTCAAACTAGGCTGAATGTTTTTCTCCATAATGCCTGTTTAGTCTATTGATTTCATCACACCCTGACCCTAAACCCTAACACCTGTGAATTAAGAGAATACTTTGCTTGAAGTATCACTACACTAATTTTTTTTTTATAACTTCTAAAGGGTATCAATAATAGTGTCCAGGCTGTTTTAGAATGTCTTTGTAGAATCAGCAAGACCTCAGCCCTCTTGAGTCATAAATGTGTCATTATAAGACTGAAGTCACCTGTGATATTAATTAAAAGAGAAGAGTCTCAATACAATTATTTCTTGTAACTTCTAAGGGTATCAATAATATAAAGCAAGACTTTATTTTTTTCTTTCATTTGTTTTTGTTTGTTTTCCCCCACTGCAACATGCATACAAGAGTGTTAATCAATACCTTTGGCCACATCTGTACTTATCCAGTATTCGTTGGCCATAGTTTAATGCTTTACTCATGTTCTTCATCTCCCTAATGATTTTGAAAACTTTTCAAAGTAGAATGTATATGATAATGTCATTTACAATTTCTTTAGGCATCAGTACAAAAAGGAATGTGGCTGTAAATTCTACAAAAGACATCAGTAGGAGCCACCTCTGGGACAACAGCAGTATTCCGTTTGGAAGGACTCCACCGAGCAGATATGCTCATGGTAAAGCCTCTGGATATTTTATACTGTAATTTGTTCAACTATAACTACCCCACTGTTTATTACATTTTGATTAATGAATCTGTTTTTTGTCTAAATTTAAGGTACAAATACACTCCCAGGTGCATATAAGCCATCCTTTTACAAAAAAGATGTTGGTTCTGCTGATCATCAAGGGCAAGATCATCCTCCAGTTGAATTAACGTCAAGTGAGAATCACTTTTTAGAATTTGAACAATTTGTTGTTTGTTTACTACATACCTGTCAACACTTCTGTTTTCCTGGGTTTCTTATGTGTTTTCACCCCCTCTCCCGCCGTGTTCCCGTTTGGTAATTTCTTCCGTAAATCTTCCGTATTTTGACAGTTATTCAGAATCGTAATCTGTTCTATTGCTTTGTGACAATTTTCCCTGCTTTCCATTTTAGATTATGCAACTTGGCGAACCAGCCGGAGTCAGATGAGCACCTCTGCTAACACACTGATGGCCAAAAAGCACTCACCTGCTCTGCTGCCACGCCCACCAGGACAGACCATCCATGGGCGGAGAGACTGGTCTGCCAAATATGGACACTGCTAGTGGCTTTCCTGGAGTTTTAATCTATGCCCTGGAACAGCTGTGCGCTCCTAAAGGCCAGTTTATACTTTCTGCTGTCATCTGCTTCTGTCAGAGGGTGTACCACACCTCCATTTATTTGTGACTGTGCAGACTTGTATGCTTCTATTGTGCCCCAACTGCACATGTTCTAGAGCATAATTTTTCAAAGTGGGAGCCTCTGGGGGGGGGGCACTGCAACTTAGGAGTGAGGGAAGGAGGGAGAAATTTGCAAAAACAAATAAAATTATAATATTAAAATATTTTTTAAATATATTTTTATGACAAGAATAAGCAATGTCCTTTTTTTTTTTCTTTAAAATTTTGACCACATTTAGTGAACCAGGTGGCATTTTTCATCAGTCCTTCATCTGACAACATCATTACCGCTTTAGGAAGTTACCGAGGTTACCGTATGTTACGCTAGCTAGCAAGCTAATAGGAGCAGCTACCATAGCATTGTACAGCTTGCTCATTAGCTACCTCGCAGTCTTTGAATGATGGATACGTTTCTTAGAAGGAGTACAGTGATGAAGATACAGTAGATGTTAACAGCGTAGCAGCCAAAAAAAAAAACAGAGTACGAGTCTGCCTACATCAAGTCTGGTGTTACCATAGCAAAGAGCAAAGATGGACACATCCTGAAGTGTGTTTTCTGTCTCCAGACCCTTACCAATGAGTGTTTAAAACCTTCTAAACTTTTAAGACGCTAACAACAAAAACACCAGGTGAGGCAGAAAAATCTGCTGAATTTTTTAAGCGTAAGGAAGAAATGCTGATCAGACAGATGAATATAGTTAATATTGATTATTGTGGTTAATGTTATTCAAATATATATTGAATACTGAATGAATATTGAATACTGAAACTAATACTGAGTGAATAAATTTGATTGAAAGTATGCTGCACGTATGAATAACTAATCAGATTTTACTATTCCTTGAGTAGTATGTGGCTGGGTAATATGTTTTGTAGGGGGGGCTCTAGCTGGAGAAGGCAACAATTTAGGAGTCCTTGACATGATAAAGTTTGGGAACCCCTGTTCTAGAAAAACAACATAGACATTGCAGTTCAAACATGGACGAGAGTAAAGTTTGTAGTGGCGTAAGTGGAAGTGGACGAGACAGTGTGGAATGCCAAGTGGACACCAAAACGAAATAAATCAGAATTGTGTATGCATCCGCTGGTGGGTCTGCATCTGCTACTGTGCACAGTTTGGAAGTATAAACTCGCCTTAATAACTCTTCTGCTCCAAAAAAGTAGATTTAGTTGTTCTGTAGTGAAATATGTACATCTTATACAGCAGATTTTGTTTCATAATGTGTACTGCAGATATACAATATGTAAAAATTTTACAGATGCAAACCATTTTGAGTTATCAAGATATTGTCATTTATACCTCATAAACTGTGGTCTGATTTCCATCCAAGTTATAATAACAGACCAAAGCATTCTACTCAGAAACAATTTTCATATCCTTATTGAAAACAGTTTAATGATTCACAATCCAGGCTGGAAAAATATGAGACTCCTTATATTTAATAACTGGTAGAACCTCTTAGTCAAAACCTCCACCAAATGTTGATTTAGTCCAGGGATGGGCAACTTTAATGAGGACAGGGACCAATAAAATTTCATTTTCAAGGTTAAGGTCAAGTTCTCCTGACCGACCTGATCTCATTCTCTCTCTCCCTTCTCTCCTTCCATCGCTGTGGAGACGAAAAGAGACAAGATGTTTGCTCTTGGAGATATACAAGGAATAACAGAAAAATAACTGCTTCTGGATGTTAATGTGCAGCGCTGACCCCACTGACCAAGCACCCTCAGCTGATGGGTGGTGGTAATAACAAAGGAAAACACTTTTTATAATTTTCATTTTTATTAATTGAGAAGTCATCCAAGGGCCTAATAGATTAAAGGTGCAGACCGTATCCGGCCCACGGGCCGCCAGTTGCCTATCCCTGATTTAGCCATTCCAAACCATAAAATGTTTTTCAGGTGACAGACTCCCTTGACTTCCTCCTGATTGAGTTTATAAAAAATGTTTATAAGAAAACTAATTAGTTACATTTATTTTATGCATTTTTGTCATTACCTGTACAATAAATTGTAAAATAAAGAGTGTATTGATGATTTTTTTTTTTTAATCTGGGGGTGGCCTCAAACTTCAGGCCTGTAGTGTACCTTAAAGTGAACATAGGGACCTGGGGAAGTCTGCTGCCTGTAATGCCTCCTTGCAGTTAGACATCCTGAGCTGTGGCATCCTGCAGTGCTTCAACTGGAACTAAATGGTTGTAGGAACCCTGGGATTCTTGACAATCACTGTCAGGAATTACCTCATGAAAACCTTGAGGTATTCATGAGGTTGGAAAGGTTTCTGGGCAAACACTAGAGACTGGATACACTCCAAAGGGTAAAACACTTTGAAACATCAAATAAAGCCATTTTATATGAAACCAGCATTAACTCATTTTGGGTTTGAAAGTACATAATTTAAAAAAAAAAAAAACTGTTGAAAACATCCATATGATATCTTTTCTTCAAAACCTTAAAGTATTTGTTGTCATAATACAACAGCAGGTATCAGTTTAAAATGCACTTAAACTGCTGGAAAAGCAGAGCAACAACAAAAAGTATGATGTTACATGATGTTAAAAGGCATTGCTGATTTCTCAATATGACTTCTTAAATGTGAATATCTGTGTATTTTTGATGGAATTACCACTACAGAAACCAAATGATAGCAGTTTAAAGGTGTTAAATGCCCTATTTTTTATTTTTATCTTATCTTTATTTTACCAGATAGATCTTATTGAGATAAAAATCTTTTTTCCGAGAGACCTGACCAAGATGGCAGCATGAAAAAACAGCAAACCACAATAAATACAACTTAATACTGCTAGAAACGCACAGAAAAAAAAATATATACATTTGATAAAAATGGCATTATTCATTAAAACTTTATTGTAAAGTCACGTTTTTTTTTTTTTTTNTTTTTTTTTTTTTGTTGTTGTTTTTTTTGTTTTGAGGCATTCTTCATTCAGAAACAGGGTTGAACACAATTCTGAATAATACTTCTACTCCATGTCCATAAATCTATAGCATTTGCTGTAAATTCAACTGCAGAATATATATATATCTATATATATAGATATATCAGTCTTAATGAGCAAAATGTTCTAAAACTTCTGGAAATGCTCAGAAACAACAAAAACAAGCATCTTAGGTAAAAAAAAAAAGAAAAAGTCATTTATAATTCAAAAGCAGTGTAGAAATGAAGTCAGAATGATATTTCTGGTCCAAGTCTATAAAGTCTATGATGTTTGATTTACATACAACTGCAGAAACACCAAGTTATCACACTTTTAATGAGGCAAATGTACTAAGTGTGCTGGAAATCCTCAGAAACAACCAAAACAAGCACAGTAGGTGGAAAGAGGCATTTTTCCTCTTCAGAAACAGGTTTGAACACAATTCAGAATATTACTTCTACTCCATAAAATCTATAATATTTGTTGTAAATACAACTGCAAAACCAAGTTGTACAAGTTTTACTAGGCAAATGTGCTAAAAAAAAAATCATATTAGGTTAAAAGGAATTCATTATTCCAAAGCAGAGTGTAAAACAAGTCACAATGATATTTCTATTGTATCACTTTTGCTGTAAAATACAGTACAAATGCAGAAACCAAGTAAGATCAGTTTGGATATAAACTATGCTAAAACTCCTGGAAACGCTCAGAAACAGCCAAAACAAGCATATTAGGTGATATAAGGCATTTATCATTCAAAAACAGGGTGGAAATAAGTCACAATGATAGTTCTATTCCAACTCCATAAAATCTGACTTTTGCTGCAGTTATCTCAGTTGTAATGTGGTACTGTAAATGTGCTTAAAACTGCTGGAAATGCTCAGAAACTGCAAAAAAAAAAAAAAAAAAAANAAAAAAAAAAAAAAAAAAAGAAAAAAAAGCGTATTAGGTTAAATAAGGATAACGACTGAGAAAAATATTTGTTTCACGAAGAAGAATTTAGTTTTCCTTTCAATTATCTTTTCTTTAATTAAGGTTATATTTTTATCAAGAGGACAAAGAAAATACTTTGTTCACAGCTCATTTTGATTTTATTTACCAAGCTGCCAACAATGACACGTTACAAGATGGCATGATAGGACACAAACAGAAACATGGAAACTAGAGAAAACTTCATTTCAACTACAATGTCCAGAACTAGTAAAGCAAGTTGACGTGTCACCGTCCAGTGACACTTTATGATACTGTTTATTTCATGATTTCATGAAAAAGTGTGGAGTGATCTGAAAATGCTTCCTAGTGGTTTAAGGTTCACTGTTCTCATAGTTTCTCTAACACTCAGAATTTCTTTTTACATGGAATAAATCAATTTAAAAGTTTTTAACCTACATTTCAAGTCCCTCAATCCCAAACATTTCTTGCTGCTCTGCAGTTTGCCATCATCAAAGGTCAAAGGTCATATTTTATTCTAGTTCTATCAGCAGGTCTCCTTCTCCCACCGTCTCCCCTGGTTTACAGTGGACACTCTTCACCTAGAGGCAAAAAACAAACACACACTTAAACACACACCTCAAAGCTTGAAAACTGACCCGAACAACAAAAAATTTCCCTCTTACTCTCACGTAAGAGCAAATCAGATTATCTGACCCAACCAAAATCTATCACAGAATCTTCTGCTGCCACTCAGCAGTGAGTAAAAGGGATTTAATGTGCGACTCTGCAGTGAAAATTTGGATAAATTGAATCAATTTCTCCAAATCTATGTGTAAGCAAACACCCTACGTGTACTAACATCCTACAGACAGCGATGAAATGAAATTAAGCTTTATTATGTCAGAAAGGCAGTGAAGTCTCAGAGTGGATATCTCACTGCTCTGGTCATTAAAACTCAATCTATATGGCTTGTAACCAAATTAAAGGACCATATCAGACATTTTGCATATTTGAGCTGAATATATTCAGTGTTCATACATGTAACGTTACTGCTAATCATTTCCTAAAGCATACTACTGAAACAGTGAATTAAAAAGGTTTTTCCTACCTTCCAGACCTCCATTGGTTTCAGTTCATTCTGGTACGCTATTNTTTTTTTTTTTTTTTTAGAAGTTATGTAATTTTAGCGTTTAAGTGCAATAAAAAGCGCGGCCTGAAAATGCTTCCTAGTGGTACATTCAAGTACTGTAGTGAAGAACTGACAACAGGATGAAACTACCTGCGCTATCAACTCCCAATCGGCGCTGTCACTGTCAATGAGCCCAGTCATGTCGTGGAGATGACGGGACGCTGAATGTGATTGGACCAAACCAAAACAGAGTAGATATTCTCACACAGATAGTGGAGCAGTTGGACATTTGGAATAATTTTGACTCGTTGCGTTGCAGCGATGTCTCGCAGATAATACAAATAATACTTATGCAAAGTATAATTTGCTCAGTCTGGAGACAGTTGTGGTTCGGTCTGGATCTGGACTGGAGTCCAGACTTTGAGGATGACGGAAGTAGACCAACAGTTCGATTCTGATCTGCATCATTTAGTTGAGGCATTCAAAGAAGCAATTCAAGAAAACTTACAAAAGTCGTCAAATGTTTTGCTTAGAGTGACACAAATTATTCATCCTTAGCAATATTTATACCCACCCTGCCCATCCTTCAAACTGTCACAAACAGTGCTGTCATTTGTTGTGTTGTGCAGGTGGTGAGCATGACACGAGGGATTACTGTCCAAAGTAACTCCTTCATGCTCAAATCATTTAAATCAAGTAGACATGGAATTAATAATAAGCATCAATTACCCATGATATATCTTTATGTACATGGAGTTGCGATTCTTTTATGCATATAGCAGCTAAGTGATATAAGAAAACCTTGACGTAAAACACACAGTTCATCTACAACAGAATGGTTTAAAAATTAGGGTTTGTCTGACCAGAGTCCAGACATTATCCCATCAGAAATGCTGTGAAAGGCTCTTCATGAAGGAAATACCGAAGAAGTGAAGCAGCTTTGTCTTTGGACAAAAACTCCTCTTTAACATGCAGCTGCTTTAGAACTGGAATTTTTGTTCCTTAAATGTGTAATAACTAATGTAAAATAAGAAACTTTTTAGTTAATCATCAAACCACCTAAAATCTATCAACACCAATAGTAGTTTATAGATTCTAGTGACAGCAGCAGTTTTCATGTTACCTTGGCTTGCTTGACAGCAGTCATACTGTTCTGCATCTTCATGGCTTCAATCACACAAATCTCCTGACCCTCTGCAACCTAAAACACACACACAGAGATTGTGTAAGACACAATGGACTCCATGGATGTGACTTCCATCCATTCATCCCTCCATTTTCTTCTGCTTATCCAGGACCAGGTCACGGTGGCAAGCAGGCAAGCAAGATAGCCCCTCTCCCCAGCCATATTCTCCAGCTCCTCCTGGGGGACCACAAGGCATTCCCAGGCCAGATGGGATATGTAATCCCTCCAGCATGTTCTGGCTCTTCCCCGGGGTCTCCTCACAGGTGGACATGCACAGAATACCTCTGAAGGGAAGTGTCCAGGAGGCATCCAAATCAAATGCCTGAACCATCTCAATTGGCTTCGTTCAATGCAAAGGAGGCATCAACTCCACTTTGAGCCTCTCCCAGATGTCTGCACTCCTCACCCCGCCCAGCCACCATTCAAAGAAAACTCATTTTGGCTGCTTGTATTCACAATCCTAAGTCTTTTGGTCAGTACCCAAAGCTCAATTGGGGCAGTGGTGGCCTAACAGTTAGAGAAGCAAGCTTGTGACCGAAGGGTCGCCAGTTCAATCCCTGAACTGGCAGGAGAAATCAGGGTTGGAGATGTGAATGAGCAGCGCCTGCCCTCCCTCACTATCACCACTGAGGTGCCTTTGAGCAAAGTACCAAATGCTCTAGTGGAGCTGCTCAGTGGCCAGCAGAGATGTCTGTGGTTGTACTGGGCAGCTTCACGGTGTCAGTGTGAGTGGGGGTCAGATATCTCCAGGCTGGCACCCACTTCATCTGACCATGTGACTGGCTTACGGCTCCTCTGGTCAAGATAAACTGTGTCCTGCCTGTAGACTCTCTGAGACACTCTTCCATCTGCTCTGCAGCGTGTTGATGCTATTTGCAACTACCGTGTATACTCGAGTATAAGCCGAGTTTTTATTACCAAATATCACAAAGCAAATCGGGGGGTCGGCTAATACACGAGAAATTCAAATTTGATCCCAGAGAAGGAAATTTACATTACCCATTACCACTACCCATGTAAAATAGTTTAAATCATACCGTAGAATGAGATATTTCCTGACTAAACATCTTATCCAGCACATTTTGTGGTGGGCATTTGCCAGTACACGCTGTTGTGATTAGTCAAAGACAAAAGAATGGGCCAATCAGAGACGACCTGTTTCATACCATACATTGCACAGAGCAGGACTGGAATGAACTGTTTGGCAATCCAGATAAGGAAGAGCAGTCCGGAAAAGTTAATGTTAGCTGATGTCAGCTACGGTAATCAGCTGCTGAAATAAATATCATGTTTACCAGTACGTGGATTATTTTCAGAAAATCACAGGAATACTTTGACAATACCCAGAAAAACAGGTAATTTGCTAAACAAATAAATTGATGGAACAACATCAGCTTATATTTCACACTCCATTCCCTGAGATGCTGAAGGTTCTGGACATTGTTGGCTTTCTCGGTTGACACACCTTTTCAGTGCTGCACGGTGGGACAGTGCCAGGTATTGGCAGACTGAGGTGTGTTCTAATTTCAGTGGGATCATAGAGAAAGCCTTTGCCAGAATGCTGGAAAGAAGCCTCTGGCCAATTGTTGACCCTCAGATAACATCAATAAAATTATTACTATTGAAACTTTGAATGGTTGCATGTAATTAATGTTTGAATGCCCCCCACCCCCAACATGTTATGTTTTACCGTATCTCCGGGTTTGACAGAAACAGCCACGACTGTTCCAGGCATCGGTGAACGCAGGATGCTACTGGTGTCTTCTGGGATTTTTTCTGCCATGTAGGAGCTCAACTCAGCCGCCAACGTGGACAGAACACGAACCTTAAACTAGAAATCATGACACTTAAACTACAAACACGTAACTTAACCTGCAAACATGACACTGAATCTACATACACAACACTTAAATTACAAACACATCATTTAACCTACAAACACAACACTTAAATGTGATAGTCAATGACAAACAGATGAACAATGTATGCTAAGTGAAATTCCCTTCAAAGTTTTAAAATAGAAGATTAATTTTATACAAGTGCTCATTAACTGTGTTAACCGTAAAAATAACTTTGAAAAATACTTTGACTTCTGTTGCTGAATTTTTAAGTTCAAACTGGCTGACAAAGAGCATTAAGCATGAAATGCAGTCCTGTTGCCTTTTGTGTTCTAACTTTACAACACCATTGGACAAATACACTGAGACAGTAAATTAAAACACACTTTTTTGTCTGGAGCATAAAAGCCTTTAAAAGAATGCTTTGGTATGACAGTGAAACAGTAAAACACAGACGTGCAGGCTGATGTGCAGATGGGAAGGCAGCCTTACCGATGTGCCCATGTACTGCAGAACAATTTCTCCTGACGCATCTCTGGACAGACACTGAAACAGAACACAGAACCATCTGTGAGTTAGGGTTAGCTTTAGCAGCTTTACCGACTTCAGCAGCTTTAGCAACTTCAGAAGTTTTAGTGACTTTAGCAGCTTTAGCGACTTGAGCACTTTTACCAGCTTTAGTGACTTCAGCCACTTTAATGACTTTAGCAGCTTTCACAACTTAAGCAGCTTTAGTGACTTCAGCAGCTTTAGCGACTTGAGCAGCTTTGGCGACTTGAGCAGCTTTGGCGACTTGAGCAGCTTTGGCGACTCGAGAAGCTTTAGTGACTTTAGCAGCTTAGCGACTTGAGCATTAGCAACTTGAGCAGCTTTAGCAACTTCAGCTGCTGTAGCGACTTGAGCCGCTGTAGTGACTTGAGTAGCTTTAGCAGCTTTAGCGACTTGAGCAGCTTTAGCAGATTTAGCAGCTTCAGCAGCATTAGCAGCTCGTGCCTCTTATCACTTGATATTTTTTTAAATACTGGTACCAATTTGATAATCTGTAATTATACCAAATGATAATATTTGATTTTATCATTATCTGCCTTATTTTACTGAATGTAAACCATTTAACACAAAAGTTTTCATTTAAACAAAATTTTCCAAATAATCAGTTTTTAATGATCTGAAGATGTCAAATATGTTTTTGTATGCATGTGAGTGGCTGTGACTGTATGTGTGTGTGTGAGAAAGTGAGATTGTGAGAGTGTGTGTGTGTGTGTGTCTTACCTGCAGCGTCTTCTGCGTGCCGTTGATGGTGAGTGACAGGAGTGTGGAGGCTAGGTTCCACGTTCCACTGACGTCCACTTTCCCTCCGTCCACGTCCACCTAGAGAGACAAACGCACACTGTCTCCAATAACACATGGAACTGTCCTGAGCATTGGAACACACGTGACCCACATCTCAGATATGATGAAGACTTCTGCCATGTTCCTAAGGCTGGAACACACGACCCACGTCTCACACACACTCAAAATTCTACCTGTTCCTAACGGTGGAACACACATAACCCAAATCTCAGAACACATGACCCACATCACAGACACAAACAGAACATGGCGGAAGTCACGTCTCGGGTCTGATACACATGTATCTGACGTGTATCTGACATGAGGGGAAATTTCCACAGCACACATTTCTACTCCCACAGTTACACTGAACACAGTGCTTGTTTACATATTACACTTTCTGTTTTGTGTGGGTGTATAAAATATTAAAAATCATATATTTTTATTGTGTATTCCAGGTAAAATCAAACTGTAGGATTAGTTAATAACTTCACTGAAATGTTCATGCAGAGCTCCAGCACTGAAACATCCACATGTACCTTTTACATTACTCTGTGTATGAAGTGTACAGATACTCACAGTAAAGGTATTTCCTGACTTGGTAATCTCCACAAGGTGACGTTCCTTCTCCAGTTCCACACAGAGCTCCCACCGGCTGCACTCCACTGAGGAAGAGGACACCCTAAACACAAGCAGACAGCTCAGTTAGTGACCGAGCAGAAGTCTCTCTATTTCCTCCTGCTTCTTATATAGTCTTATTTACTTATTTATTGTTTATTTGACAGGGACGATACATATGACATTGCCAGCCACGGTGGACAAATGTGGAAAATGCAATGTATATAAGATTAGCTTAAGCTAATTTTGCAGTCCTTGTCCCTGGTCTGGTTTTTAAATACAATAAAACAATTTTTACAATTCATACAAAATTCGGATTAAAACAGACAAATTTACATAAAAAATGTGTGAACATGTGACCTCATTAATGCTCACATCTCTGTTGTTGCTTGAGCCAGAGTTTGACTTTTGCATTAAACACTTTGACCTGTAATCTGAATGTTTCCATCATGGGAAACCTTGTAGCTTAGTGTTTACCAGACAAACACATTGCTGCTACATTTTTTTACTCACATTTATAAACATATTCATTGGCTGGTACTGAGCAATTTACTCAAAGGGACCATAAAAATAAAGATTTTTCCACTTTTCCACTATATTTTATAAACAACTCATTTTGCACCCATGAAAAACATTTATTTTAACTCATAATTCTGTAGTCAAACTTTAAAAATTCTGCTTGTAAAGATCAAAGTCCCATGTAATGTCCCACTGTACTGAAACTAATACTAACTCTACTGATGCTAGCTAGCAAAGCTTAAATGCGGGAGTTGTGCAGTCAGAGCCAGCCACGTTTCAGAGTGTGCAAGGATGTCCTGTACAAGTTCCCACTGTGACATTCAGGGCTCCCACGCAAGACTTTCTGCCCGCCAGACAAGCGTTGCTTTAGGTATGTAAGTCTAAAGGTCCCTAAAAACCTCTGGGAAATTTAGGGCTTACAAAAACAGGAGCAATATCTCATCTGTACTTAGTCTACAGAGACAAATTTGGTATGTATGGAAATGATAAGGGCTTCGGCTAGCTGACTGTGACATCCGATTGCATCTGTCTGCCACATGTAATCTGAAACAGGTGAATCCACCTCTTTGAGAGTCCATGCATCCATTCTCAAGGCTATAGCACCATCTTCTAGTGGTCAGACTGAACTACAAATGACCCAGAATGGCATTAAGGCTCGTATGTACATAATAGTGGTTCATTTACTACTGTATATGTTGGTGTGACAAACAGGAAGTGATGCTCTGGTTATATTTCTCTAAAAGCTAATTAGAGTAAGATGAGAGTGAGGTTGAAAGTGGGGTGTAGAGTGAGGTTGGAGATTTGGGGTGTAGATTGAGGTTGGAGGTGTAGGGTATAGACTGAGGTTGGGGGTGTGGAGTAGATTGAGGTTGGTGTGGGGTGTATAGTGAGGTTGGAGGTGTGGAGTGTAGCTTGAGGTTGGGGGTATGGAGTAGATTGAGGTTGGTGTGGGGTGTATATTGAGGTTGGAGGTGTGGAGTGTAGATTAAGGTTGGAGGTGTGGGGTATAAATTGAGGTTGGGGTGTGGAGTTTAGATTGAGGTTGGAGTTGTGGAGTGTATATTGAGGATGGAGGTGTGAGGTGTATATTGAGGTTGGAGGTGTGGGGTATAGATTGAGGTTGGAGGTGTGGGGTGTATATTGAGGTTGGAAGTGTGGGGTGTATATTGAGGTTGGAGATGTGGGGTGTATATTGAGGTTGGAGATGTGGGGTATAGATTGAGGTTGGAGGTGTGGGGTATAGATTGAGGTTGGAGGTGTGGGGTATAGATTGAGGTTGGAGGTGTGGGGTATAGATTGAGGTTGGAGGTGTGGGGTGTATATTGAGGTTGGAGGTGTGGGGTATAGATTGAGGTTGGAGGTGTGGGGTATAGATTGAGGTAGGAGGATAACTGATATTCTACTCTTCCAGCAAACATCAAAGTCATTTCAGAAGAACTGTAGAGATGCATGAATTATTTAAAGACCTTAAAGAGAGTTCATCAATCCACAGAGAAACTGTCCACTAATGGAGGAATTTAGCTACTGCTCTGACTAGGAGTGGACATCTTCAACGAGGTTCTGCTCACTACTTTGCACTGGTTACCTTATCTGTGTCTTTTTTGAATTATTTTAAAGTCCTTTTACTTGTTGATAAAGCCTTACATCACCTCGCTCCATCATATATTAAAGATTACATTTCCCTGCCAGAGCACTGTGGCTTTTCTTCTACTTCTTCTTCTACTACTTCTTCTTCTTCTTTCTTTTAGATTCCACCTGTTTTACACAAGAATAGTAGTGAGGCTGCTTTTTTTTTTGTTTTTAAGCCCCCAGCCTGCCACTGGACATTAGAACTGTGAGCTCAACTGGCATTCTTAAAAATAAAATAGAGACCTGTCTTTTTAATCCGGCTTTTAACTTGAAGTAGCTGGCTTTATGACATCTATGTATTTTATGTTATGGTTCTACTATTACCTTTAATGTCTGTTTTTTTTTATTCTTATGCTATGTGTATGTATATTTAGATTTGACTTTAAAACTTTTCTTGTTTTGTAAAGATGCTATACAAGTAAAAGTTATTATTATTGCAGAGATCACAGGAAGAAAATAATGGGACGCAATGAAGGAGGTAAAAAAGACAAGAGTTCAGAAGACCTTCAGGAACATTCGGAACCTCCTGAAATCTCTGTTAATGTCAGAGAAATACTTATTGAAATCTTGATGAAGTGACGCAGTTTTGTAGGAGGAATTTTCTAACATTCAAAAACAGTTTGGTGGTGGTTTTTAATTTATTAAATACAAAATTCACATACCTTCACCAGCCTTGGTTTGACAGTACCAGTAATACGGTTTTTATGTCTATATAACAGTGCCAGTCATATACATTTGAGACTAAATTAGTTCTGTATAACAATACCAGTAGTATGTATTTTAGTTCTGTATAACAGTACCAGTAATATGTTTTTTTTTGTGTAACAGTACTGGTAAAATGGTTTTTAGTTCTGTATAACAGTACCATTAATATGGTTTTGAGTTGTAACAGTATCAATAATATGATTTTTAGTTCTGTTTAATGGTGCCAGAAATATTTTTTTCTGTTTAATGGTACCATAAATATGTTTGTTTTTTTCTGTTTAGCAGTGCCAGAAATGTTTTTTTTTTCCTGTTTGACAATACCAGTAATATGTTTTTTTCTGTTTGACGATACCAGACATTTTTTTTTCTGTTTAACATTACCAGTAATATGCTTTTAGTTCTGTTTAACAGTACAGGCAGTACCTGACTTACAAATGTCCGACTTACGAACAATCCGTACTTACGAACTGACCGCCATAAAGTCTATTAAATTAAAAATTCAAGTTACATACAATGGTTCGTAATAACAAACGGTGCACTACTTTGTGACACACATCAAAACACTGTATTATTATGTTTAAGATTAATGTTTCTTATGCACAGAAAGGTAAAATATATATGCTAGATACACACCTTACGAAACTGTTCCGACTTACATACAAATCCGACTTAAAGACAGCCATAGGAAACAGAACTCGTTCGTAACCCGGGGACTGCCTGTAGCATAATTTAGTCTTTTTATAATAAATCTGATATGGTCTTTACCTTAGATTTCCCAGGATCCTGTGTGAGCGGAGCTGGGCAGTGATGTAGAGCGCTGCTGCAGTGGCCAACAGCTCTCTGCGACTTTCAACCTCCAATTGGTGACCTTTGAAGCCATTGGGATAAACCTCAGGCAGGAAGTTGGTGCTGATGTTGCCAGAGACAAAGCGGGGGTGGGTGATGATCTCTCGCAGGAGGGGAATGTTGTGTGTCACACCTTCAAAAAAAAATAAAAAATACTACAAATTGTTACAGAGACAAAAATAGATGTCCATGGGTGGGTGGGTACGTGCGTGAAGGTGTTTATGAAGAAAAACGTTGGAGCACTTATCAATTTTATTTTATCTGTAACCAAACAGCTGAACATGTACAAGGAATTTTTACGGTGTAAAAATTATTAACATTTCATGAAATGTGAGGATATGGGAGAGGTTTTGCCATGGTGGTTGGGGAGGAAAAGAGTAGGGAATGACGAAATTGTGAGGTGAGGGTTACAGGGTTAAGGATTTGGACATGGAAAGGAATTTAAAATAATAGTAATGATAATAATAATAATATGAATAATGGTGCAACTACATTTTCTTCTGGAGTTTGTAGGGTTNTAGTAATGATAATAATAATAATATGAATAATGGTGCAACTACATTTTCTTCTGGAGTTTGTAGGGTTATTATTTTGTTTGTTGTAATTGTTTTCCTTTCTGTGAAGTGATGATCTTCTGTGTCTGTCCATGTTCATTGTGTGAGGAAAGATAATAAAAACTTGATCGCAAAAAAACAAACAAAAAATTGACATACAGCTATTAAGTCAGAGAAAACTGTTTTAGGAGCTGAAAGCCTGTAAACAATGCTATCATGAGACAGTCCAGGAAACAGGACAGCTGATCACCAAAGATCATCAAGATTAAGACTTTTCTGACTTTCAAAGACTTGGAAAAGGTTACCCATGCTTTTATTTCCTTCAGGCTCAATTACTTTTATACACTTTATTCTGGTTTTAGCAAAACAAACATTCAGCAGCTTCAGCTAATTACGTGTGCTTGTTTAGAACGCTGCTGCTCGGCTTTTAACACAGTCCAGGAGAAGTGACCACATCACCCGGTTCTTGCTGCTTCACTGGTTGCCAGTCAGTTTTAGGATTGATTTTAATCTGAATGGTCCTTTAAGCAGTTGAAAACAACTCTAAACTCCAAACTAAATTTTTATGCACCTGTTTTAGGACTGAACAAGAGTGCAAAAGCACTTGGATATTTAGTTTACCTTAATGTGGACATGATCTTAAATCCTACTTGTCATAAACTGAGCAAAATCACACAATTTGGCTTTGATTTAACATTTCTTGATGCAGTTACTTTTTGGGCCCATACATTAAATTATTGTGTTTGCATGAGAAACTTTAAGGTTAAAATGCAAAGTGTTTAAGCATACAACTCCTAAAACACATACTCACATACAGTAATATTTAAGCTACACACGTGTGTTGGTGTACCTCTGATAACATAATTATCCAGGGCGTCCTCCATCTTGGCGAGGGCTTCAGCTCGTGTGGCGCCATAGGTAACCAGCTACAAGCAGATACCATTACAGAGCCATTTTTAAACAAAACAAACTCAAACCTTTGAGGAATGAATAAACCGTAACCAAACCCTGAAAGCTTTCTGACCTTAGAGATCATGGGATCATAATAGATGCTGATTTCACTTCCTTCCTGGATCCCACTGTCCACACGGACCTAAGAGAACAAAGAGGACATGAACACATGATAACACATGATAATAATAAGAGGTAATGACTTTTTATCCTCATGACTCATGATGACGCTGTGGTGTAACATGACCTCATACGATCCTTAGACACTACAACATAGCACAAAGTGCTGGAGGTGCGCCACATGTTTTGATGTGCGTGCAGTCTTTCCCACAGGTTGACAATTTACTTTTGGTGGTGGGCAGGCATCCAAGCCCAAGCAGGTTATAGTTTCATAAAACAATTACTGAGTAAATTAAATAGTTAAATTATGATTTGTCACTTTAGCGTGATGAACTTGAATATCTCCACAAGGTTAACTCTTAACACTCTGACTGGGGTTAGGTTAGGATTAGTCATTGTGCACACACACACACACACACACACACACGCACACACTCACATTGCTTAGGCTGAGTGGCTNGGATTAGTCATTGTGCACACACACACACACACACACACACACACGCACACACTCACATTGCTTAGGCTGAGTGGCTCCTCATATTGAGACAGTCGTCCAATGGAAGGAAGACCAAAGGCCTTGTAAGGATCCTAAAAGAAGAATTAAAAAGAAACAAAGAGAAACATGGAGTTAAGTTCAGTTCAACAGATTTATTTCGGTAATTTTTTCAACTTATACAACTCAAAAAAATAAAAATAAGTAAATAACAAAGTAATTCAAAATTAATAAAATAAATAAATAAATAAATAAATAATAAAGTAATTCAAACCATAAAATACGTTTATACTAAACGAAAAGGTGTAGGTTGAAGCCTTGCTTATTACACCTACCCTTTTTACATTAGTCATTTTATTCAGATCCCTTTAGATTTATATACTATAAATATGTATTTCTATATATGTATATCACACATATCCAAAAGTCCCAAACAGAATTTCACATACACATATTCATATTATATACACAAAAAGTCCCAAAAGTCCCAGACAAAAATTCATATATACACTAGTGATCATACCTCAGTTTTATNAAAAAGTCCCAAAAGTCCCAGACAAAAATTCATATATACACTAGTGATCATACCTCAGTTTTATATATGTTAATCATCTTATTTCTTAATATTTTCTTAAATATATTTAGTGTATTGCACATTTTCATTTCCTCTTCAAAATTATTCCACAAATTTACTCCTTTGACTGTTATACATCTGTTTTGCATTTGTTCTAATCTTTGTTTTTTCAAACATACAAATTCCTCTTAGTCCATACTGACTCGCTCTAGGTTGAGAAGTAGAATTCATCACATTAGAAAAATGTAAATGTGGATTCACTCTCACTCGCAGGTTTTTACTCAAATTCATGTTTTACTTCAGCATCATGACAGGAATCACTGTAAAGGTGGTTTTATGTCTTATTACTTAGTAACTTTTACATATTTATTACAACTTTTACATACAATTAGCAATACATTTACATGTAAAAGGAACTTTAATAAAATTTTACACAGACATACTGAGCTTCAGTGTTCCTCATGACAGGAAGACTTTTAATTCTTCATTTTTAACTGTGTGTGATCTTAGAAACAGATTTCTGTCAGAAATTATCGTACCTCGGCGTACACTCGGCTCTCGATAGCCCAGCCATTTATTGGAATAGCTTCCTGTTTGTGCTGCAGTCGGTAACCCTTAGCAACTCGGATCATCTGCTCCACGAGGTCCAGGCCAGTAATACACTCTGTGATTGGATGTTCTACCTGAGGTGTCAGAGTTCACCAGAGAAGATGGACATTAATGTAAGGATACACTGCTTTTAGTTATATATTGCAAAGACTCTGTAGGTGACATCTTCATATGTGCAGAAGAACATGAAGAAAGTTGTTCATCACTTCACATGGATCTCTTATTTACTAATACACCAGGTATTTAATGTTCCACTCACACTTCATACTGTGGGTACAAAATAGGACATCCCATTTAACAATTTTAACTTTTGCTAATCGAAATCCTGGAATTAAAATGCAACAAATCCATATTTCTTCCGACTAATCTGCACGGAATAATTTCAAAATGAAAAATTAATTGTAAAAAATTTCTTGTATTAATTAAAAATAAACAACTATAGCGTATCAATAAGACCAACTAACATATCTTCAATACTACAAGTCACATTTGAGGATATAAGGAGCTCATCTGCCTTTGCAGATTAACAGCCGTTCTCTGTGGAACATTCCATGGACACAGGAAACTATAAGCCTCTAGTTGAGAGGAGGTCACTCATTAGATCGCCATCTTCTGCCATAAAAGTGTTAATTTTGATGGGAACTAGGACAGAACGTGACTTTTCTTTCCCAGTACTCATACGGTAATGGGAAGCCTGGAGTCATAAATCCTGGTATTTTATGACTTTAACAGAGACTGACGAGATTGTGATGTCTCCTGATACGGAGACATCACAATCTTGACGCGCGCGCGCGCGCGCACACACACACACACACACACACACACACACACACACACACACACACACACTCAAAGACATTCCACTTTACTATATTCTACTGGTTTAACTCTTTAATCTGTGATTCTGTAAAGAAATATAACTAATTAATTACCCTTTTCTTAATATATTACTATATTGAGAAAATAAAAAATGTAAATATAAATAAAAAAGACAAGTATAAACAACGCCCCCCTCAGCCTACATATANCGCCCACACGGCTTGATGCAGACCTGTAGTCGGGTGTTCATCTCCAGGAAGTAGAAGTTTTTCTGAGAATCCACCAGGAACTCCACGGTGCCGGCAGAGGAATACTGGACAGACTTGGCGAGCTGCACCGCCTGCTCGCCCATCGCTCGTCGTGTATCTGGATCAAGAAACATACTGGACATGACACAGAAACACAAAGATTTTATTACGGACAAAGAAGACACAATTAACACCATGACTAATAAATGTATAAATATTCTGTACGAAATTGTTCTTAGCATGTACATGGTATAATTACATACATTACATTTTCACATACAAACCATGTTTATTATTAAGAGGTAAATCCAGTCTTTTCTCAGATATTTTCCTTATAAATGTGATTTATGCAAAAGTGAATGAAAGGCCTAATCTGTTTTTTACAGTGTTAAAGACTTTACAACAGTAAAAATATATCAACAGTATATATATTTTATACATTTAATGAAAACAGTGTTTGTCCTTCATCTGCATGAACAAAAAAATAAAAGCAACAACATGCGTACAAATAAAACTGCAAACATAAAACCATGTCACGCACATTACAAACACAAAAATTTAATCATTAACATGTACATATGAGTTATCCATGTTGTGCCCATACTTGTGTATCTACATGCTTTCCTTGTGCAAAGATATCATGTAAAATCACAAAACATGCAGGTTGAGTTTGTGACTGACCTGGGAGCTTCTTCAACGACCTTCTGGTTCCTCCTCTGCACTGAGCATTCTCTCTCATTCAGCCACAGAGCGTTCCCGTGTTTATCAGCCAGCACCTGCACAGAAGAACACGCTTAATCTCTGCCTCTCTCTGAGAACACGCCTTATTCTCTCTGAGAACTAAAATACAGTTTTTAAATGATAGTTGTATTTATTGAAGTAAAAATGTGATCCACCACTAACCATGCCTGTGTGAAAAAGTATTTAACCCCCCCCAAGTTACTAAATCCTCTAATCTATCAAACTTTATTGATAATTGGGTTCAGTTGGACTAGATGACGAGGGGTGGGGGGTTNGGGGGTTGGGGGGGGGTGGTGTTTGAGGAACTCAGATGTGCACAGCGCAGCAGATGAGGTGATTTGAGTGACTGGCCATGCGTTCAGATCAGATCAAAACTCACCATTTAAAAACTGACTGATCAGCTGAGTGAGTTTATCTATCAAAGTTATTGATCACTAACACGTGAGGCAAATAATTTTTTAAACGTCGCCCAGATTTCATACCACTGAAATTTTCCACCGGACTGAAGCAGGTTTAATTTTAGCATGTCGGTTTGTTTTATGAATAGCTACCGTCACACGCAAATAAGGAAGTATCAGAGTAACGCCTCTTTCAAGGCAAACACTAAAATATGTCGGTAACAGGCATCTATGAATGAATGAACCAACATGGTTGTGCCGTGATATTTGCGCATAGTGATGCAGTAAATCATGCGCTAAGGTTTATGAATCTGGGCCTGTATCTCCACTTACCAGAAGAGTTTGTTGCTGTTATTGCTGCTAAATGTGGAACAACCAGTTATTAAGTTTAGCATTATTACTTTTTGACATGATGATAAAAGTGTTGGAGAGATTTCTTCTTTCAATAAATGAAATTATCACATAAAAACTGTATTTTATGATTTCTCAGGCTGACTTTGTTTTATGGGAAATTTTGTTGGAAATCTGAAACAATTTAGTGTGAGATATTTACAAAAATAGAAGAAATCAGGAGGGGGAAAATACTTTTTCATGGCACTGTATCTGCGTGTCTGTGCATGTATACCTGTATGTGTGTGAATGTGTATGTGTATCTGTGTGTGTATACCTATGTGTGACTGTGGTGTGTATCTGTGTGTATGACTGTGTGTGTATATCTGTGTGTAAACACTACAGGCCAGACGTTTGAGGCCACCCCCAGACTTAGCATGAGTAGACTGTGTAGCAAGTTAATCATAAGTGAAGTGGGAGAAGGCAGACAGCAGGAATAGAATGTTAAAACACATCAGCAGGGAGTTTGAACACAATAGGAGTGCTGCACTAATACAGACTGATGCCTTCATTACTAATCATTTCTGTAGCCAGAGTGGCTACATAATGTGCTATTGGCGACTAATTCTTGTTGAAAACTAATTAGTTACATTTATTTTATGTATTTTTGTCATTTCCTGTGCAATAAATTATAAAACAGTGTATTGATGATTTTTTTTTTTTTAAATCTGGGGATGGCCTCAAACTTCTGGCCTGTAGTGTACCTATGTGTGTGACTGTGTGTATCTGTGTGTATACTCTCGTGTGTCTGTATCTGTGTGTGTGTGTGTGTGTGAGAGAGAGAGAGAGAGAGAGAGAGAGAGAGAGAGAGAGAGAGAAAGAGAGAGAGACTGTGTGTTATACCTGTGTGTATCTGTGTGTGAAACTTTGTGTGTATTGTGATAGCTGTGTGTGTGTGTGTGTGTGTGTGTGTGTGTGTGTGTGTGTGCGCGCACGCATGTTACCTGTATCTCGATATGTCTCGGGTTGTCAATGTATTTCTCTATCAGCAGTCTGTCATCACCAAAGCTAGATGCTGCTTCCTGGGATGAAAACCGAAACCCCTCCCTGCAACGCAATGCAAAACACACACACACACACACACACAAAATTATAAAGGTGGTTGTTGGGTTAGATCAGAGCTCAGTAAATATTACTACGTGATGAAGTACCTGTCGGATAGTCTCACTACAATCCTGCCTGACATCTAATTGGCAGGTGCAACAGGTGTGTTTATGACTGAAAGGTGTGGTGAATTTCTCTCAATAAACCCTTTGTACACTGTTTTCTCACACAACAAACGTCAGCCTGAAGATCATACTGTATATTATGTGAAACGTTTTGTCCAACTTTATCACCAGGTCAACAAAGAACATAAGAAATATGTTCAACTTCATCTGAGTAGAAACAATAAAAAACAAAGAGTGCACGTGAAAATAAAGATAGCACGTGACTGCCTTAAAAGAAAATGTAGATACAGGTTGCCATGGAAACAGTTACAGCAACTCATGAGGCTGAGAGGACGTGTGTGTGTGTGTACTTCATACCTCGTCTCCTCATCGTTCCAAGCTATCCTCATTCCTTTCCCTCCCCCTCCTGCAGAGGCTTTGATCATCACTGGATAACCTGAGACAACAACAGTAAACAACAACATTATTGATTTTTATGTGATTCTTATAACACGTCACTGCTGTCAATGTTCTGAAAACAAGAAGCCCAAACTTTTACATGCCTGTCGAGGAGATTTTGGTGGTGAAAAGTTTTGAATCCCGTTAAGAGGTTCTAAATGTGAAGTTAAGATTATACATCGGAGGTTCTAATGTTGAAATTCAAGGTTTAAGGTCGTAAGATTGAGGTTCTAATGTTGAGGTACAAATGATATGAAGGTTTTGGAGTTCGAGTCCAAGTCCTGACTTGAGCCTCATTGAGATGCTGCAGGACCTTAAACGGGCCGTTCATGCTGGAAAACTAATGTTTCTGAATTAAAGCAGCAAAGAAGAGGAACTAAATTCCTCCACATGATGAGAAAGATTTTATCTCCAGTTATCAGAAGAGTTTGCTGCTGTTATTGCTGCTAAATGTGGAACAACCAGTTATTAAGTTTAGGTGGTTATTACTTTTTTTCACATGGTGATAAAGGTGTTGGGAGAGATTTATTCCTTTAATAAATGAAATGATCATTTAAAAACTGTTCTTTGTGTCTTCTCAGGCTGACGATGTCTTATAATAAATTTTATTTGAATATCTGACACAATTAAGTGTGAAAAATATGCAAAAATAGAAGAAATCAGGAAGGAGAAAATACTTTTTCACAGCTCTGTACATGATTGACAGGAACATAAAAAAAAAATCATACTTTTAATTTCAGACCACAGCACTGACCTAAAATTAACAAAAGGCTTTATTTATTTCTCATAATGACTTTCAACAGTTGTTAATAATGTTTATTATTTAGTGAAGAACGGCAGAGTGTTTCATACATATGAAAAGACTGACGGACTTTCAGCTCGAAGCTATGACTTACCGATATCCTGTGCGATCTTCACAGCTTCCTCTGCCGTCTGAGCAAAGAAACAATCTGAGTTAGAACATTTCTAAACAAAGTATTTACAAGAAAATAACTCTAACAAAACTGTCTCTCTCTCTCTGTCTGCTCATTGGTCAGAAATGTCTGGGGGTGGAGAAATAAAATCAAACAGGAAGTAGTTTCTATGGTATCAAAGTAAATCAGAGTAACAAAGATGAATGTGGATCCTTTCCTAGTCATAGCATCATTTGATCCATAAAGAAGAAAACTATGACAGCAGAAGCTGAATCTGACTTCAAGGCAACCTGTGGAAAATCACATGTAGCTTCACATGATGTGAAGATGTGCTGCCTTCACACGCTGAACAGGAAAATGGAGCAACATGTTATGTTAGCACGTTGCGTTAGCTCACTGAAGAAACTATGTTCCTCCTGGATCACAAAAACTGAATCACAGCTCACAAATAAGATTTAAATAGCTAAAAAAAACAAACATACTGAGGTCACACAACAGTACAGGTGAAGTACTGATAAAAGGCGTATCAGTGCATACCGATACCGAGGACCCAACCCGTAATATAGTTCTTATGCAACTGCTAGTATTTTTGCTAAATAACACTGTGACAGCTGATAGTATAAAGAGTCATACTTTTCAAAAATCAGCAAAACTACTAACAGCTGTATGAGAACTACATTTCCCCCAAAACACGCTCTGCCCACAATATCACGGATATGAAAATCTCTCTTAAACATGCACGATGTGACAGTGATTTCACAGGACAGACGAGGCTGAAATGTCTGAATAATATAAACTGATTAAATCATTTAATGTACATTTAACGTTAAATTTACCATATTAAAGGCAATAATTCAAAATATTCCCACTCTTGTGATCTATTTTTTCAGGGGCTCAGTCACAAAGCAAAAAGAAAAAACAGTGCGTGAGTAACGCTTTGATTTGTTGTACAGAGGATTAGGACAAGTTTCACCGATATCTCCCGTACATTTCTCATTGTGTGAACAGCGATGAACACTTGTATCTCATTCACCATCAAATTTGTGGATTAAACACAATAAAGTTAGAAACTGATTATCTTCGTCTGTCCGCTGGAAAAATCTGTGGTGTTTTAAACATGGCATCTGTCCCTCTGTTGCTTGTAATGACAAACGTTTGAGCCAATCAGAGCACACTACGTCATCACTCCCCGTTGAGGGCGGAGACGGCTCGCTTTGGCCTGATCCGAAACAGGGATGAAAAGTTGAGTTTTCAGCTCGCTTCAGCTCTGCTCGGCTACAGTGTGATGGAAAAGGAGCGTCGGCTTGGTACGATTCAGCCCCACAGTGGAAAATGGCCAAAAACGTCTCTGTGTGGTGGTTTGGTTTGTTCAGACCTGCATAAACGAATGTAATGTTCCCAATATGACTGATTCAGTCAGGTGTGAAACAAAGTTATTTACAGGTGTGAAAACGAACTTATTTTGCAGGAGGCACCCTGCAGTTTTGGTCAAATTACCACACTGAAGTGTCATATGATGTGAAAAGCAGCATAACAAGAACAGACTGTGACCTCTGACCTACAGGTGAATGACAGTCAGGTGCAGTCAGGTGTTTCCTGATGCTGTGTTTGCGTTACCTTGACGACTCCATCGAAGCCTGGTATGGTGTTCACCTTCGCAGCCTTAGCAATCAGCTTACTTTCTATTTTATCTCCCATGGCCTGGATGGCATGCGTGTCAGGACCAATGAAGGTCACACCTTCTGCTGCCTGAACACACAAAACGACAACAACACGAGACCTTCATCATCATCATCATCATCATCATCATCATCGTAATAACACTCTGTGTGTGTGTGTGCCTCACCAGCTTCTTAGCAAACTCTTTGTTTTCAGACAGGAATCCGTATCCAGGATGAACCTTCACCGACAGAAAAAAATCAAATAAAGTTTTATTAATTTGAGAAATCGTTATAAAACACACTTATTTTCTGTGTGTGTGTGTGTGTTCTGTGTGTACGTGGAGGTTCTATGTGAAGTTCCCACATGTAAGTAGCTGTAATGGTGTGAAGCTGCTTTATGGACTGACATACATGGATGATTAGTGGCTCCATACACGTGTACTTAAAGTACTTCAGTGTATGACAGCCATGTGCACACAGAGTGACATCACGTTCTCTCTTACACACACACACACACACACACACACAGAGAGAAACACATACAGCCTGTGCTCCTGTTGTTCTGATGGCATCCATTATGGCGTCCATGTTGAGGTAGCTCTTACTGGTGGGGGCGGGGCCAACACATACTGCCTCGTCCGCCATCTTCACATGTACCTGAAGACACAGAGAGTAAATCAGCATCATGTGACCTCAGGACAGCCAGAGCCAGACTCCTGAGCTCAGCCACCAGGTGGCACCACTACTCCCTCAAAGAGAACTCTTTCTAGATGGATTCTAACCCTGGACACCTTGCCGTGACCTGATGCTCGGAATGAAGAAGCTCCAAGGGTCAAAGATCACTCAGGGTCTTTGACCTTGTTAAAGTGAAAGTCAACAGTTTGTATTTTTTGATAGTTTTACAGCAGTGCCTCTGTAAAAATATTACATTTATGATTAAACCGATGCGATGAAACAGATGGTTTCCTCAGCTTAAATTAAAGATAAGCTTTTTAGTGCATAAAATTTTTAACAGCTTTTATCCACAGATTTTATCACGTTACTTTAAAGCTGCAGTGGGCAAGTTTGTAAAGTAGGCGGAGTCTGACCCACAACAGAAACCTCTCCTGAACATGAATCCCGTTATGTTAGCTAATGTGGCAGTACTCCATTTCTTGATGTGTATATGTGCTCAACATTTATCCACTGAAAATATAAAATGAAAAAAAGAAAAACAAATATTGTAGCCTAACAGAAACTTTAGCGGCCGGCAGCTTCCTGTAAACAGAAACCTTCACCTACAAAGGAATTACGTGCAAACAGAGGCAGCCAGGACACAGAAATACTATACAAACACTTCAACTTTCTTCTATATAAAAAAAAGGAGGCGCCACAGAGATCTGTTTTTTTCACAGACCACTTAATAAATAAATTCCTTCCAGAATTTAAGCTGTTACCAAGGTAACCGATAACTGGTAGTGGTTAGTTTACTATGTTTTTTTATTGATCTTTGCAGCTGATTTTCTCTACTTATCAGTTTCTAACAAACTAAACACTGCAGGTCGAGCTGCACTGATACACAAAACAAAACGATAACGCTCAGGATTAAGACTCACAGCGCTGGAATCCACGTCGCTGTGAACAGCTACAGTCTGAATCCCCATCTTCTTACACGTCTTGATCACCTGACACAGAAAAAAAAAACATGAATGTAAAACAAACAAACAGGGAAAAAAAAACATGAATGATGCCAAAAAACAAACCAACCGCTCTTTTCCACAGCCAGGCTGAACTGTCCTGAGCCGTACTCGCAATTGATCCGAGACAAGACGAACAGAAACATATTTTTGGCCCTGATTTGAAGCATCGTCCTCATCCTCTTAAAACATGGAGCTCTAAATCAGAGTTTATGTTCCTTTGCTGATTTAACGTGTCAGTTTCTCTTTAACAGCAGATAAATCAGGATAAATCGTGACTCTTAAATATGAAGCAGCTCATTAACACACTGATCTTCATGTTTACCTGAAACACACCTGACTACAATGTGTAACAACGATGCTCTGATTAATGTAACGGAAGCTTTGTGAATGAGCTTAAGTTATCACAGCGCATATTTACTATGACGCTCTGTAATTATCAGAATTTTTTATGAATTCCACCCATGGAATCTGTGAACTGGATGGTGGACTAGAGTCAGGCGCTCATCGCCGTTTACGCTCGATGCCTAACAAGAAGTCTACCGGGAAATATCAGTGAAACTCATCGTAATCCTCGGCCTGACACAGATTTCTTTTTTTATTCTTGTTTTGTGACCGAGCCGTCGATGAAGAGATTACGACGCGATGGAACATTCTGAACTTTTGCCTTTAAATTCAGACTACATCATTTTTTCAGATTACATCATCTTTTGTCACACATCAGCCTCGTCTGTGAGAGAATAAAGCTCTCACAGACGAGAATGAATGTCACTTCTTCTGCACGTCACTTCCTCTGAATGTCACTTTCTCTGAACATCACTTCCTTTCTTGCACATCACTTCCTCTGCACATCACTTCCTCTTCCTCTGAATTCCTGTCACTTCCTCTGCATTTCATTTCCTCTTAACGTCACTTCCTTTCTGCATGTCATTTCCTCTGCACATCGCTTCCTCTCTGCATGTCACTTCATCTGAATATTACTTCCTCTCTGCACGTTCCTTCCTCTGAACGACACTTTCTCTGAACATCACTTCCTTTTTTGCATGTCACTTCCTCTGCACATCACTTCCCCTTCCTCTGCATGTCACTTCTTCTGAACATTACTTCCTCTGCACTTTACTTCCTCTCTTCATGTCACTTCTTCTGAACGTCACTTCCTCTGCACTTTACTTCCTCTCTGCAGGTCACTTCTTCTGCAGGTCACTTCCTCTGCAACTCTAAATCACATTCACCTTACACATATATGAGCACATATATCATTCAGTATGGCTCAGGTAGGAGGACAGAGCAGTGATAAAATGCTAAAATTTAAAAGCCATTAGTAAATCATCCCCACAGCGCCCCCTTCAGGTGTGTAGAGTCATCAGCAAAATGAACGTGTGCCAGACTTACTCTGCATGCTATCTCTCCTCTGTTGGCGATAAGGATTTTATCAAACGTCTGTGGAAACAAAAAAAAATGTAAAGGTTTCAAGGTAAATCTGTTTACTGATAAAAACAACAAAAGATATGAAATAAACGATTTTAGTACCTCACTTTACATGCATATCGTTAGACAGCGTATAGATTATGGTCACTTTAGGCATGTATCATCAGATGGCGTGAACACTAAACCAATTTATAGTGGCTCACTTTACATATGTATCATCACACAATGTATAAAGAAACTATTTATAATACTTCATTTCACACTGGGTCCGGTGCAGATTTCCCACATTTGTTCTGCAGCAGAGATAATTCTCTGTGTACTCTTCATACAAAACACAGAGAGAGAGAAACAAAAGAGAGAGAAAATGGAGACTTCAATAGCAGCAGTGATGATGATGTTCTCCTTCTTCTGATGGAAAAAAAGAAAATAAGTATAAGGTCCATCTGATTTGAAGGTGCAGCAACAAGGAAGGTTCTATCAGCTGATCCAGGAGCGCTTCCATCAGTACTTCAGATATTCAGTTTCAGTCTGATCGCTTCTGGAAATCCTAGTTCCACATCTCAGAAGATAGTGGACCAGTTTTTGGGATGCAGTGAGTCCCGAGCAACGGCTGACGGTGTGCTTCAGGTTGTAGTTTAATCTAATCTCACATTAATTTAAACACAACTGTTCTATTAAACAGCTGCTGCACACAGTTCCTTAGGAAGCTAATGACAGCCCATCATACTTTGTTACAAGAACTGACAAAAAAAAAAAAAAAANAAAAAAAAAAAAAAACATCAGAGAGAACGGAAGATTGATAAATGGCGTTATCTCATTGTTGACAAAATAAATATTTTAGTGGAGCTGATTCTGGGGCTGTCCGGACCAGAGATATATTAATCACAGAGATCTATTTAACTCACTGAGTGACTTAATAACTAATTAATAATAATAACTAATAAATTGGTCACATGCTATTTTCCGTAGACGGAATTCCGCAGCAGCTAAGGTGCCTGCAGATTTTTTTTCCTCCACATGAATGTTCCGCAGCAGTGTGTAAACCTCCACTGCAACCCATGGAATTAATGATGAAAAAAATCTGCTGCAATAATCTGCATGGAAATCCACACTCAGTTTGAAACAGCCTTTAATCTGTTCACGTTTGATGAAACTCATGATGGGGTGTATCAGATCAGCTGTAGCAGATCTGTCCAATCAGAAACAGACTTCCAGTAAAGGGGCGTGTCTGTCAGGTAACAGAGTTCCTGTAGGATCGTCTCGTGTTTCCTCGCTCGTGTCTCTCTGATGAAGCTCCTCCATCATCAGAGCAGAAATAAGAGTTTTGGAATACTGTTAAGGATGGCGGGCCAGATTGTTTTCCAGGTCACGCAAGGAACAATCAAATAAGAGCTTTGGAACACACCTAGAGAGAGAGAGAGAGAGAGAGAGAGAGAGAGAGAGAGAGAGAGAGAGAGAGAGAGNGAGAGAGAGAGAGAGATGCTGTACCTTTTCCTCGGGGCTGTGGATGGAGGAGTACTGAGCCCTGCAGGACACCGAGCAGCACCTGGACTGCAGCGAGGCATGCTAGAAACACATGCATGCTTTAGTTTAAACTTTACATACTTACTGTGTGCGTGTGTGTCTGTGTGTGTGTGTGAGAACAGTACATAATGACCAAATTCTTACGTCTGCCAAACACTACAGCAGCAGCAAACGGCCACAATCCCACAAATGTTATCTGTAAACGTCATACATATGAAGTAAAGTATCTTCGACATGACGTCACCACGCAGCACATTTAAACAACATGCACGTCGATAAAAATCAACAAAGCACGTAACTAAATTCTACAGCTTACAAAGTCAAAGTTTACCGGAGTAAATATTAAAAGAATAAGCACATTCAGGTGACATAATGTCTGACGTTAGCAGAATAAACAGTGTGAAGGTGAAGAATTTTGGATTGTTTTGTTACTTTCTGCTCACCTTCACCGCAAACACGAGTCTGTTGAGAGCGGAGCTCACGAAGTGCGCCGCCATCGTGAACCACCGCCACGGTCACCCAAGCCTCAGCGCAATGACGTAACACTGGCGTGATGACGTAAGGAGGCAACGACCAATAGCGCAGCGAAAAGGAAGGAGTCGAAGGCTCCGGAAAATTCCGCCCCCTCTTTTTTTTTTTAAAGGCACAGTACACTTCATTTTTTATATTCAATCATAGCTTGTCTTTTAACACAACTGTCTTATCTTTCTGCGTCTGTCTGTGTAATATTAGCAATTCTACCAGGACTTCTGTTATTATGTGTGCTTGCAAAAGCACACATCCTAAAATGCTACATACTTATTATTATATTTTATTATTATTTTTCTTCCCTAACCTTCAGCGCACCGTGG
The DNA here is from genome assembly GCA_014773175.1 of Lucifuga dentata. Classification (NCBI taxonomy): domain Eukaryota; kingdom Metazoa; phylum Chordata; class Actinopteri; order Ophidiiformes; family Bythitidae; genus Lucifuga; species Lucifuga dentata. Next base: position 56,257 of record VXCM01002450.1, read on the forward strand.
CGATAGTTTTTATTACTGATCCAACTGGTGGTTTTCATAAAAAACATGAAAAACTGCTAATTTTTTGGTACGTAATTACTTCACCCTTGGGTCTAGTACCATGTACCAAAATGTGCGGCCCAATATAGAGAGGAGCACTAAGACATGATGCAACAAGCTCATTTTATGAAAATTGTAAAGTAATTGAGAAAAATTTGAAGTATTTTTATCTCAAAAACCATAAGGGCTTCAACAATGTTACCCTCTACTCTACTGTCAAAAATATAATTGCCCATATTGACTTGATGGTGGGGCTGTAACCATTTCAAAATTCTTTTTTTCCCTGGATTCCTTGGATTGAGACACATCCATTCTTATAGGCCATGCTGATTTCCACCTGAGTACATTTTCCACCATTTTTAATTTGTTCCAAAACAGTTTTTTTGTACCTACTCCTCCATTTTCAGCTCATTTGACACAAACTTTAGCATGTGTAATATCTGGACCAATGCGTCCAGATATAACTTTCCATTTTGTTTCAGATAAATCCAAGTCAAGAGGTGAAGGACATCAGCCAGAGGTTGAAGCTGACGGGTGGAGGAGTTGATGCCAATCACAAATGGCTTTAATACAAATGGCATTTTAGCCTAACAAACAACACTGAATCTGCTTTCACCTCAAAGAGAGGATTCAGAAACTGGAGAAAAAAAAAAAAAAAAAAAAAAAAAAACAACTTTCCAGGATGCATGGTTCACTTTACATGCCAGATCAGACTGTAATAGAAATGCCATGCTGTCATGGAATGAATATGAACAGGCAACAAAGACCAATACATCTTTGATGCACTCCTTGAATAAGGAATACCATAAAACAGGTGAAAGTCAACAGACAATACATCAAAATTATTGGTGAGGTTTTACTCCTCACTGCAACACAAAATATTGCTCAGAGACACAGAAGACTCAAGTAACTGAGGAGATTTTCTGGAAATATTAAACCTCGTTGCAAACTATGATGACAATGTCAAACAAAAGATGACTCAAACTCGCAATGCCACAAACATTGGTCAAGGTACGCAAAATGAAATTTTAGAATGCCTGGCAGAGATCATGCAAATGTCAATTGTAAATGAGGTAAAGGGAAGTGAAAGATTTTGCATTATGTGTGATGAGACAAATGTCAGTAAAAAGGAACAGATATCTTTTGTAGTAAGATACTATTACAATGGAGCAGTGTAACAACGCTTTTTGAATTTTGAGGCTACAGAACAACTATATGATGGAACGATTGTGATGAGTGGGAAGAATGCTGGAGTTCAAGCTGTTATCAAAAAGGAGGTATCACGTGTATTTTATGTGCACTGTAATGCACATTGCTTAAATTTGGTACTAGTTGAAATTGTTAAAACATTCCAGTAGCTGACAGCTCTTTCTCTTTATTGCAGAAACGAGTCAATGTTTCGGACGCCCAAAAATGGGCATCCAAATAGGAAGAGATGTTAGTGGCCACTGTGACTTCATCACTGACAGCTGTAGATTTAATTTGTACATCAGAATGTCACAAAGATATGTACTGTGTAAATGTTATTTTCACTTCCTTTTGTTATTGATAAGGAATAAGTTGTGTTCCATTGTGTTTTGGATAACTTAATTATATACTCAGTGACTTTGACAGATAGGTCTCATTTATTTGACTTGATATTTAATAAGGATCATTTTAGTTGTTTATGCTGCTAATGGTAGAAAACCGTTGTTACAGAAAACCAACTGTTACAAGGGCAGTGAGTTCAGGTGTTATACAGGATACAGGCTGTTTGATTGGCTCCTAGGCACCTTCATCTAACCTGACTGTTAGAAGAAGGTTTGGATCACCAGTTGCTTTTTTCTACTCGCCTGTGTGGATGTTGAGTTAGTTATCCTCCTTCTGTGCCGGGTTAAAGAGCAGTGGCAGCTTGAGTGAGAATTAAGCCTTATTGTGACCGCAAACATCTAGAACAGTTATTCGTGTAAGTGCCTATCCAATGGAAAACAACTGTTCAGTAAACTGCTGAGTTGGATTTATTTTGTTGCCTCCATTATTACACACTGCAACTCACGACAGTATTTTACTATGTGTCACCCATCAAAATCATTGGCCACCCCATTCAGAATTTTCTGGGGCATCTCTACCAGGAAGGCTTGTTACTCTGACACTATCAAACACACGTTTAGACAGGGAGGCTCCATAAGCTTGTTGACGCATCCACAAGGCCACGCGGGTCGTGGACAATATGATGTCACAGAAGGACGCACCCCATTGAGTAGGATCCACGCAGCTCCTTTTCGCCTATCTGTGCACATCCCACTAGTGATAGCCAGATAGAGCCTCATGAAGCACTGAACCATTCTGACAAAGTGGTTCCAGTAATGGCTCATTTCTTGATGCTTCATTTAAACGCTGTGCCATCTGCTGGCCAGGTGTGAAACAGATCAAATGAAGCCTTGTGACGTGAATACAATAAAAATAAATTAATTGTGTGATTTTTGTCTTTCCTGAGCAGAATATAGAAATGATCATTCAAAACATGAATGTGTATGAAAACACAACCCCTTTTACGTAGTGGATTAAATGTGTACAAAGTTCTTTAGCCTTGTGAACTGACTGAGCAGTGAAAATGTTGTAAATTGATGCCAAATGACCATCGATATTCTTAACCAAAAATAGTAAGAATTTGCCATCATATTCAATGGTCTTTTACACACAAGACAAATCTTGCGGAGGGATACGAAGCACTTCCCAAACCAGTCATGTGGTATGGGAGCGCAACAAGGCGTCAAACGTCATCGATTGTCATTCATCTAAAACGAAACACGCCTCGACACACGCTTCACGGAAAACTTCCCTGGCTACTCGACACACGCTTCGAAGCCTCGACAAGTCACGTAACTACACCCCACATTTGAAACTCTGTGTGGACGATTAGCTGTTAGCAGCTGATTTTGATACTATGGGGCAGATTCATAAAAAATGGCGCTGTGGGTGAAGCATTGACCTAAATGCGTGCCGTGATAATTGAAGCTCATTCATAAAACTTCTCTTACGATAATCAGCACCGGTGTCACGTTGCTGTGAGGAGTGACAGGTAAAAGCCACCATTTATCTTGATTCATCTGGTTTTAAAGTGACAAACCGGCAAAGAAAACATTCTGCTTTAGAGCTCCTCATTTTAAAAGGCTGACACTAAAATAACAGGTAAATGTGCATATTAACCTCTGTAGTGTGTGATCACGCTGCACAGGGGGTGAGGTGGGGGTGTATGGGTGTGTGTGAGGAACTTAGCAGGTGAGGTTATGAATGAACAGAGCACCACAAGAACATGTCATCAGATCAAAACTCACCCTTTAAAACTGCCTGATCAGCTGAGTGAATTTATTTATCAAAGTTATTGATCACTAAGACACCTTGACCAGATTTTGTACTGCTGAAATTTACCACTGGAATGAAACAGGTGTTAATTTTAGCGTGTTGGTTTGTTTTATGAATAGCTACCATGACATGTAAATCAGGAAATATCTCATTAACGCCTCTTTCAAAGCTAACGCTAAAATATGTTGGTAACAGGTGTTTATGAATGAGCGAACATGGCTGCGTCATGATATTTGCACAGACTGATGTGGTAAATCATGCACTACCATTTAGGAGTCTGGGCCTCTGCATCCTACAGTTTGGGATAATAAAGGTTAAATATCAGTTTGGCGTGATGAGAAGACGTACAGAGCATAAAAGTTCCACACGTCTGCTTATAACGTTTCCGCATCAGCTCATGTCTGCACAAATGGGGACGCTTGTTAATCAGATGTTACGGCGAGACTTGTTACTCTGATATGATCAAACACACCTGTAGCAAATGTGACTTGCATACTGTGACATACTGAAAGCTGCTCTGTGTGTTCATATTTACAGTGTGTTTATTTTCTGATAGAAAATAAATATTTTTACTTAAATGAAGGTGTTTCATTGAACATTTATAAGTATGTATGCAGGAAAACTTTCACCATATAACCAAATCCATGTTCACTGTATGCACATAAATATAACCAACATACAAGGAAGGAAACGCCAAATGACGGGCCGACACACTCAGTATGTTTGCTTTGTATCAGCACAAATAATTCTGCTAGAATATTGATACGTGATAAGACATTTTCCACTTTTCTCTGTCTGTGTGGGGGGGAGAGCGCATTTTAATGTCGTAAAAGATTTAAAAGAAAATTTTCTTGTTTTTTATAACTCGGTCCAGATTATATCACATAACATTTTATTAAAAGTATGAGACTGCAAAAAGACTAAACTTGACTTTTGTCCATTATTGATGTTCTGAGTTTGATTCTTTACATTTAGAAAAAAATTAAACCTTTAATGTTGTATTTTACACATCATAAAGATGAATTCCTTTAATCCAACAAACTTTCAGTAAGACCAAATTCTAATTAATTATTAATTTGCTGATGTCACCCTATCAAAGTGCTGAAGTTTACTGATGCCAAAGGTACTGAGTTAGTATAAATTTAGTAATAAATAAACAGAACACATACAGAGGACTTTGATTTCATCCACACTTCAGCTCATTTGTCAGACTCTAATCATTTCCTGGGGTGGGCGGGGCATGTAACACTTTAGCAAACTGGCTAATCTTGTAGCTAACGAGAAAGCTTGTTAAGTGAAGTGGGATGTAACCTGATGTGATGCTAGCGTAACAGGAAGTTGTTTGTTCTGTTCTTCACACTCTCCAGCTGCGTACTCTCCACTTCTCAAGTTTCATTTACGCTCTAATTTCTTTCGTTTTTGTGAACTTGTATAAAATTTTAGGTCAAAATTCACAAACCATGCCATCTGCCTTGTAAATAGTTTAAATGGAATTTCAATCCTGTGTCATTATATAGATAAAAAATGTGCGTCAGGCTTCAGGTTCTAATCCCATCTGGAATGTGGAGAGACTCAGTGATGAGTACGACGCGTACAGGTTCAAACCACGAGCCCAGCACGAACCACGCCTCACATTTAAAGGATCATACCGGTCGTTTAGCACGTTTAAGCCCAACAAACACAACCTGCATAAATGTTATGTTACTGCCAACCATTTTCCAAAACATAAAACTTAACTTTAGTTTTCCTGTTATTTTGCTCAATCTCCTAATCTTTCAAAGTCAAATGTTCAGGCGATACAAACACCTTAAAATTCTATGTTTTGCCTGTTTATGGACAACTGTAGAAGGCACAGTATTTTTTAATTTTTCAGCAAAGGCCGTCTTCTCCTGGGACTATATTCCCTGGTGGAGACGTATGTTTTCCATGTAGCTCCGCGTTGGATCAGTTAAATTAAAATCATTTCAACAAAATAAAATTTGATAGACATCTTGTTCTCTGTGATGGATTATTTTATCTCAGCATGTTTTAAGTCTCTCTACACGTTGACTTTTATGTTGTACTGGAATGAACTCTAACCGACGGTAGTGTGGAAGGTAGGAAAAACAATTCTAAAATTTACCGCTCCAGTAGTATGTTTTGGGAAATGGTTAGCAGTAATGTAACATGTATGCAGATTTTATATAAACCCGAAAAATCACCAGTATTTTGTCCTTTAACCACCTAACATCAGCATCCCATTAGCCCTTAAAAATGGTTGCAGAACACTTGGATGAACTGAGAAGACGAATGATGTGTTCTCTTCAGAGGAACATCATGAGCCATCATCCTACTCTGGAACATGTTAGGACAGGCTAGCTAGCTAACACTGACTAGATACCTTTCAGGTTGTTGTTAAGGTTGTGTCTCCTAGCAACCACGATGATGTAATGTCTCTTACAGCCTCTAGCACTCTTTAAGCCGTATCTCTGTCACTTCAAGCAGTTTTTTATTTGAGCAGTAGAAAAACTCTCCTCCTATCTGGTCACAGAATATCCACTAATGTCCAAAATACAATCACTGATCCACTGGACTCGAAGCGGAGCGATGGTGAGTGGACACACCGTGCTGACATCTGAAGTCCATTTTCACATCCAAAGCAGAGTCAGTCTATCCTACGTGATGTAGTCATCGTCGTCACTAGGTTCAGATTTGATGTGGTCTGGGTGGAGCAAAGGAAAGTGTGGTGCTGTAGTCCTGGTGCACACGTACCACTCCTTAATGTTAGACACCTGAGGTAAAGCCGGGTTGACCGACCGCTGGTTTCGCCGGAGGCTTCTCGTACTCTGCTGCTGCTGAGACAGATGACTTTTCAAACCCGACAGCGAAAGATCCAAAGGCATCACCACTGGAGACGAACTGCGCAGCAGCAATTTATGATCCATGTCTCTGGCTGGGCTGCTGTCCAAGTTGTGATTGGACAGGAGAGGGAAATGAGTGCTTCGATCAACAAGTGAAGGAGAGAAGCGGTTTTTAATTTTGAGGTCCAGCGGTTCAAGTAGAGCCTGGTGAGGTTGTTGGTGTTGATGTGGGATGGATTCATACATGTCTTGGTGTTCGGAGGTAGGTGACGACTTCACATGGACCTTCATGTGTTTGCGCAGGGAGCTGGGGTGGGTGTAGGACTTTGTGCAGCCCAGGGCCTTGCAGTCGTAGGGCTTAGAGGCCGTGTGGACTTGCGAGTGCTTCTTTCGGTCACTACTGTTGGCGAAGCGTCGCTCACAAAATTCACACTGGAATGGCTTCTCACCTGTAACACAAACATAACACCCCATGATCAATGTCTCCAGCTCTTCCACAACTATATTTTTTTTTTATTACAGAACGATACTTCAATCACCAGTGTTTGACACCTTCATGTTCAGTTATTTTAACTGAGAAGGTATTGAGCCTGTAACAAGAGGTATTATTTAGCTTTTATCCTACTTCCAGGTGTGAGACAGTACAAACAGAACATGATGTCTAGAATTACTAGTGCCATGTTTTTGAAGCAATACTTAAACCTCAAAAAGAAATAAATGTTTAATGTTCCACCTTATATGTGTTGACCAGTGAGACTATCTCAGTTCAGTCCAGAAGACATTTTCTGTGACTCTGTGTCTGACTGAAATATCAAATCCCTGTCACAGAAAAGCTATTTTTTTTTAGTGAGCAGCAGCTTCCTCAGCCGTCCTCCACAGTCTCCGGGTTTACCCACGGTAAATCTAGAGCTAGAATTGAAGCTAGAGATAAAACCAGAGATACAATAGGGCTAAATGTGTAATTTGTGCAATGTGTGATTTTGGGTATGATTATTAAGGAGGCAATTATAATTGTGCAGCACTTGAGTCCAAGACAAATTTCCCCATGGAGACAATAAAGTATATCGTATCGTATCATACCAAATCATAAAATTAGAAATAAAGCTAGAGGTAAAGCTAGCGCTATAGCAGGATCCGAAGTTAAAGCTTCAGCTAGAGCTAAAGCTAGAGATAAAGCTATAGCTAAAGTTAGGCTGAAAGTTAGAGCTCAAGCTAGTGCCGTAGCTAAAGTGATAGGTGGAGATAAAGCTAAAGATAAGTAGAGATAAAGCTAAATTGGAACTACAGCTAGAGCTAAGGTTAAGCTAAAGCTTGAGCTAAAGCTACAGCTAAAACTCATTGATGAAACTTATACAGAATAAAATCCCTCAGCAGTTTAACAAAATGGAAGAGGAGCAGGCACTTTGTTACGATCATTTAACTCTGAGAAACCCAGCCTCTGACAGTGAAAAGTGCAATGGAATGGTCATTCAACTTGGAATTCCCAGTTAGAAACTAATGCGAGATCCACCTTACCCGATTTATCTGACGTAAATACGCCTTACGTCACAATAATATGGCGGCAAACACACTGAACTGTAACAGACTTCCCTTTGCATCAATATGTTGTTCATAAACTTGATTTTACTGATATGTAGCTTTTGCTCTGTGAAAAGATGTTGTAGTTTACATTTGTACTATAATTCAGAACAGACTTCCCATGAAAATATTGCTGCATTCGCTGTTCTTCAAAACTGGGAAACAGTAATTTAGAATTACGTCATTTGACCACTGCATATTTGAGCTAAACAAAGTGAGACAGCATGGAAATTCCATGAAAACTTTACATCTGCTTGGTCTGTGGGACCAAAAGAAGCTCCTGCATTGACAGTGTCTTACATTTAATCATGTATGTGTCTGTTTGCTGATTGGTTTAAAGTAAATTCTTCTAAATGTTCATTAATAAATAGAGAAATGACTGTTTACACTGTGAGAAGCCATTTCAACATAATGTCAAAACTCAGGGCTGAGAAACCTTGCCCAACTTTCTGAGTAGGAATTCCATGTTGGGGGACATTTTCATTGACGTTTCCCAGTCAGAGGTCAGGAATTCCCAGTTCCCAGCAAGCTGATCACAGCATCAGAACCTGCACAGCCACGTTTTTTTCCCAGCAGAAACACAAGAGAGCACTGAGATCGGAACTCTGGAAAATTAACCTGGATCGTTACGAGTACTGAGTACAACAAATCGCAGCATTGAGCGTGCATGCTGGGTTTAAGCGCCGCCCCCATACACATTTTAAGATTTATAAAAGGCTTTGCATTGAACAATATCTGGACCATGTGACCATTACCGCTTCTCCCTCAGAGAAAGTACAGCTGGCTAGTTATATTCAGAGTACAACAATAAGCTGATACACACGCACATACACACACACACTAAGGAGAAAAGTCTCTTCTGTGTGTATTCATGAGATTACATATTTGTGTATTTTTGTTGTATTTGTGTGTATTGATGAGGTTACATTACATGTTTGTGTATTGTTGCTGTATGTTTGTGTGTATTGATGAGGTCACATATTGTGTATTGTTGTATTGATGAGGTTACATGTTGTTGAATTTGCATGTATTGTGACATTACATGTCATCTATAAATATAAATGTAAAAACGTCTAGTTTAGGCTTTGATTTTACACTGAAATATAAAATGCCACAAATATCTGGATATCTTTCCATCACATTATTGCTCAGAAAAATCACATTTACATGTTTTCTTCAGCTCATTCAGCCCTTAATTAAATAGTTATGAAGTTTAATAATTAATCTTTAATAATTAAGACAAAAATTGGATTGTAGAAGCTTAGGAGACTTGTGAAAGCTGCAGTCACTTTTAGTGTGATTTAATCAGTGTTATCATTCTGCAATCATGAACCAGATGAGCCTGTGAGACTCATCTAGGACACAGGGGAGGAGACATGGAAGGACACAGGGGAGGACACAAGGGAGGAGACATGGAAGGACACAAGGGAGGAGACATGGAAGGACACAGGAGAGGATTTATGGGGACAAAGGGGAGGAGACACGGAAGGACACAGGAGGATGCTGGGGAGGAGATGGGGACACAGGAGAGGAGACATGACTGTGGGAGCTGCATGGAGCCTGCGAACAGGAGGCTTCCTGCAACAATGTGAGGGTTTATGTGGAGCCTCTGTGGGCCGATCATACATGATCGCGTCGTGTGTAATGTGTTCTCTGACATGTATGACGTCTCACCTGTGTGCGTGCGTGTGTGGATCTTGAGGTTCTCGGAACGGGCGAACATCTTCCCGCAGTTGGGGAAGGCGCAGGCGAACGGCTTCTCTCCGGTGTGGACGCGGATGTGGTTGATGAGTTTATATTTGGCTTTGAACGCCTTCCCGCCGCGCAGACATTCGTCCCACATGCACACATGGCTCAGGGCCTCCAGCCCCACGGCGACGTGCTCCGTGGTGACGTGGTCCACCAGCTCGTGCATGGAGCTGAAAGTTTGGTCGCAGACGGACGTGGCGCTGCGCTCCAGCCGCTGTCTGGACGAACTTCGCTCCGTCCATTTGCAAACCAGCTCGGTTTTGACCGCGGGGCCTTTGGAGAAGTCCAGCAGGCCGTCCGCTCCCCCGCCGGTAACGGCGTCGGTAGAAGCGGAGATGTTGGTCGCTCTCTGCTGGGGCGGAGACACGATGCTGGAAGCTCCGGAGTTGTTGTTCCCCAGCGGAGAGACGAGGCCATTGTGCCTGAGCACCACCGCCGCCCGCTTCATGCTCCGCACGGCGGGCTGCCCCGCTCCTTTCCGCCTCACGTCCGCCTCCGAAACCACTTCAATCCAGCGGGGACCGCGTCCGGGACCGTCCTCCCTCCTTCCTGCGTGTTGTGGTGAAAGGCAGAGGCCGGCGGCGGTGTCTTTACCCCCCGCTGTTCAGTGTGTTAGAGCCCGACAGTCCGAGCCTCCATGCTGCTGTTTACTGTGTGAATGGAGCAAGAGGCCGCGGACAAACACTGCGGAGCAGCCTCCTCGTCTCCTTCCCTCCTCGTCTCCTTTCCCTTCCTCCTTCCTTTCTTCACTGTCCGCATGTCCCGTTTTACACACAAACACACCAGTTTATCATCAAGCATGTTACAGCGACACTTCCGGTGTTCACAAGGTTTAGGAAAGGCAAATATCGGCATTCAAACACAAAGGCTAATCAAAGTGCTTTACAAAAGTCAATACATTAAAACAACATTTAAGAGACAATAAGAACAAAATAAAGCAACATAAAAAAACGAGGAAGAAAATAAAATAAGATAAAATCAAAAAAAGGATAAAATCAAATAGAATAATCTAGTGCAGTTACAGTGTAGAATTAATTGGCCCACGATTGAATTTCAGTGCAGATATTTAATTTGGTTTGATTAAAAGCAGCAATAAAAAGACTTTATTTGTCTTAATAAAAAGGTTAAAGTATGGATTTAAAAGAGTTTAATTTGTCTTGATAAAACGTTTTAAACCTGGTTTTAAAGAGTTTAATTTGTTATAATAAAAAGTTTTAATTCCTGGTTTTAAAGAATTTAATTTGTCTTAATAAAAAGTTTTAATACTGGTTTAAAGAGTTTAATGTGGAACAGACCTGAGATGTTCTAGAAGTTTGTTCCAGAGTTGCCTTGTTCTGATTCTGGGAACAGAAATCAGAGGAGCTGAGAGGTCTGTAGGGTTCGTAGAAACATAAACACATTTGTTTTTCATGTTTGAACCCATTAAATACAATCTGCATACAATTTACGCTAGTGACACCCATTTTCCAGAACATACTACTGGAGCGGTAAGTATTAGAATTGTTTTTCAAGTCTTTTTTTTTTTTTTAAGTCTTTAGATAAACTGATTTCTGCATTTATCTGGGCCAGCAAGACTCCAAAGGTCCAAAATAGAAATATCTCAATGAGAAAAACACCTCGGTGGCCTGTCTCTCCCTAACTTTTTATACTATTATTGGGCTGTTAATATAACAAATAAATTCACACATGGTGCCATAGTCCTAATACTGTCTGATGGGAAATCAGTCTTGTTTTTCTTCTTCTTCTCTGCTTGCTTTAGTCTGTGCCTCCCTTGGAGCGTCCTACAGTAAATTCACTTCTAATCCAGTTATCCTTTCTACTTTGAAAATTTGGAAACAACTTCAAGTTACATGCAATGTCAGCTCTCAGCTCTAATATGTAATAATCATTTGTTTCCTCCTGTGGCTTTAGATTCTGGTTATTACATTTGGAGTATGAAAGNATGTAATAATCATTTGTTTCCTCCTGTGGCTTTAGATTCTGGTTATTACATTTGGAGTATGAAAGGCGTTACTAATATTTCTGACCTTTTCATCAATGATAATTTTACATGTTTTGACAGGCTCATAGCTAATTTTACTCTACCAGTTCAAATCTTTTCTGGTACTTTCAAGTCCATAGCATGGTTCATACACATTTTCCCTCTTTTCCCCAGTTGCCAAGTACTACTTTACTTGACGCTATTATTTCCCAACCCACAGTTTCTGGTTTGATTTCTGTATTTTATAATCTTATCTTCTCATGACTCAGATTTATTTCAGACAAAAGTAGCTGGGAGAAGGAGCTTGGATTGAGCCTCTCAGAAGATTTGTGGAACAACGCCTTGCATTGGGTGAACTCAATTACTTCCTGTGCCTGCCTTACTTTAATTCAGCTTAAGGTTCTACATAGGAAGATTCATGTTATGAAATCCAAAACTATTAAAATGTTTCCTGATTCAAATGATATCTGTGATGTCTATTGTCCTCTGCCAGTCATGTACATGTTTTTCTCATGTCCTAAACTAACTACTGGTCCCATTTTATATATGTATGTATATATATATGTCTAAGCCTTGAATGTTTCTTTAAAACCTTGTCCTTTCATTTCTATATTTGGTGTCATGGAAGATGGTGATGCCAAGACTGATGTACTGGCCTTTTCCTCTTTGGTCGCTCACAGAAGATTGCTACTGCATTGGAAAATCCTGAATCCCCTCACTGGCTTAAGGACCTTTTTCCATTTTTCCATTTGGAGAAGATTAAATATTCTATTAGAGGTGCTTCAGGACAGTTTCATAAAAGGTGGAATGATGTGCTCCCTCTCTCTCTCTCTCTTTTTTTTAAAAAATTCATTACCCACTCTAGAAGCTCAATTTGGAAATAATAAATGGCCTGATAGTACCCCCCCCCCCCCNTTTTTTTTTTTTTGGTGGATTTTTGGGATGAGGTTGGGGATGGAGGTTTGTTGCTTGCTCTTTTTTTAATATATATAAGCAGGGGAGAAAATATAATACTTTTCTTTGGCTTCTTTTGTATACTCTGCTGCTTTTGTTGTTGCTTCAATAAAAAAAGATATAAACACAAACACACAAAAAGAATTGTTTTCCTACCTTCCAGACTGCCATTGGTTTGTTTATTCCAGTACAATATAAAAAATCAACTTGGAGAGATGAAATGTGTTTGAGGTAAATAATCCATCACAGAACATCATTATTAAAGCATCATCAGATTTCATCTTGATGAACTTTACCGTCAGATTGAAACTCGTCTTCATTTTAATGTGCCAGTGTGTTTTATGAAACACACTATTATGTAAATAAGGAAATACCTCAATAAAAGATGCTGATAACAGAAGTTTAGGAATGAGGGAACGTGGTTATGTGAGATTTACCCACATCAGCATGGTAAATGATGTGCTGCCTTTATGAATCTGACCCCTCTGCTTTTACCAGAAACCTCTTCACAAAAACATATAAAAATACACAAGCACAAATCACACAACAGTTTAAACAAGAAAGCACTCATATCTCTGCCAACCATTTTACAGGTAGTATGAGTAACAACAAATCTGTTGGTACATGTTTTTTTAAACACTGGCCAGTGTGAGCTGCAAAATACACACACATACCCAAATACATACATGTGTGTGCGTGTATGTGTGTGTGTGTATATATATATGTGTGTGTGTGTATATAAAATCTCCCTCTCACCCCCATGGGGTGGTTGTGTGTGTCTTCCTCAAGCTGGGTTCCTCTACAGAGGCCTGGGAGTTGGAGGGTTCTGCAGTATCTTAGCTGTTCCTAGGACTGCACTCTTCTGGACAGAGACCTCAGATGTTGTTCCTGAAATCTCTTGGAGCCACTCTCCCAGTTTGGGAGTCACAGCCCCGAGTGCTCCAATTACCACTGGGACCACTTTGGACTTCACCTTCCATGTCCATTCCAGTTCCTCTTTCAGCCCTTGGTACTACTCAATCTCCTGGTGCTCTTTCTTCCTGACGTTGCTGTCAGCTGGGACTGCCACATCTATCACAACGGCCCTCTTCTGCTCCTTGTCAACCGCCACCATGTCTGGTTGGTTAGGCAGCAGCTGCTTGTCTGTCTGGAACTTGATGTCCCACAGGACCTTGGCTCTGCTGCTCTCAACCACCTTTGGTGGTGTCTCCCATTTGGACTTAGTCCAGTCCATATTCGGCACAGATGTTCCTGTACACTATCCCAGCCACCTGGTTATGCCTCTCAGTGTACGCTGTCCCAGCTAGCATCTTATTACTGCTACTATGTGCTGGACTGTCTCAGGGGCGTCTTTGTACAGCCTGCACCGTGGGTCCTGTCTGCTGTAGTAGACCCCTGCCTCTATGGATCTGGTGCTGAGGGCCTGCTTTTGTGCTGCATGATCAGATCCTCTGTGCTGTCTTTCAGACCAGCCTTTTCTAGCCACTGGTAGGATTTCGTGATATCAGCCACTCCCTCTATCTGCCGATGGTACATCCCATGGAGGGGCTTGGTTTTCCTTGATGTCTCTTCTTGTTTCTAATCACCCTTGGTCTTCTGCTGCCTGAGGTACTCATTTAGTGGTTTGTCCTGGGGGGCCATCTTCCTGATGTATTCTTGGATGCTCCTTGTTTCATCCTGGATAGTGGCTCTGACACTCACTAGTTTTTGTGTCTTGACATCTGTGTCGTCCATCTCTTCCTGTGGCCAGCTTATTATTCCAGCAGGGTATCAGATGACTGGTAGTGCATACATGTTGATAACCTGGATCTTATTTCTACCACTGAGCTGGCTTCTTAGGACCTGTCTCACTCTCTGGAGGTATTTGGCTGTGGCTGACCTCCTTGCATCCTCATCATGGCTCCCATTGGCCTGTGGGATACCCAGGTACTTGTAACTGTCTTGTATGTCTGTAATCCTGCCTTCTGGTAGCTCCACCCCTTCAGTCCTGACCACCTTCCCTCTTTTTGTCACCATTTGGCTGCACTTATCCAGTCCGAATGTCATCACTGTAGATCCTGGTGAGGTGGATCAGTGAATCGATGTCTCGTTCACTCCTGGCATACAGCTAGATGTCATCATGTAGAGGAGGTGGCTGATGGTTACCCACTCCTGAACTTGTATCCATATCCGCCCTTTGTGATGATCTGACTGAGGGGGTTTAGGCCTATGCACAACAGTAGCGGGGACAGTGCATCACCTTGGTATATGCTGCACTTGATGGTCATTTGTGCAATGGGCTTGGAGTTGGCCTCTAGTGTTGTTTTCCACAGCTGCATTGAGTTCCTGAGGAAGGCTATCAGTGTCCTGTTGGCCTTGTATAGTGCCAAGCACTTCAGTATCCATGTGTGGGGCATTGAGTCGTAGGCTGTCTTGTAGTCAATCCAGGCGGTGCTCAGGTTGGGCTGTCTGGTCTTAAGAGTCTAGCATGATTGCTCTATCAATCAGTAGCTGGTCCCTATGCCCTTCTGAGCTTTGTCCATGTACTGACTCATGTGCCTGTTCAGCTTAGCCCCTATGACACAAGAGGAGCTTCCTTGTTGTGCAGAGGCAGGCTATTAGTTGGTAGTTTGAAGGTGTTGTACCTTCTAGCCTTCTCCATGGCGGAGAAGGCTATATATACAATATATATATATGTTAGCATCATTTATTCCTTTAAGATTATTATTGCTATTATTATTACTATTATTCTTAGTTGTAGTAGTAGTTGTAGTATTAGTAGTACTTTTATATCTTTTCATAGATTGCCGTTAGTCACAGACTCCATCCAGGCTGGAAGCTCAATGATGGAGGCTGTGTAGCTTGTAGCATATGTGGCGTTTTCTAACCCTCATCATTTGTTGTTATATTATAACAGTCGTGATAAATCAGCAACGCTTCTTTAAATCCTAACAAAATACATAATCATCTTTTATCTTATTAAGCAACCTGAAAAAAAAGAAATGTACATTGTGTGTGAAATCATTTAAATGAGAACATTTTCTGACCTGTATGAAGTTTTTTTGGTAAATGGGAAGATTCTCTGACCTGTATGAAGTGAAAAAATGAAACACTGCTGCTTTGTAAATTTCTGCATTTAATGCAGTTATGATAAACCAGTAGAGTTTTTGACTAGGTTGTTCAACGAGATCTTAGAGAGTGAGAGGATGCCTGAGGAATGGA
>VXCM01002451.1:0-12761 GCA_014773175.1 Lucifuga dentata
GCACAATGCAGCTCCCTCTGACCTTCTCTGTACTTCTCTATCAACATCCTCAAAGCAAATACTTCAGCTTAATTTAAATGATACAAACAAGAGACAAACTGTAGGAGTCACAAAAGGATAAATGGGTGATGGAGAGTTCTGAACATCCCCTGTCCATGGTGCTGAAAGGCTTCAGCCTCTGTCCAATGCGATGAGCTCATAAATCATCACATTGAAAAGTTTAATTCATTTTTTAAAAATTGCTTCTTTGATGTGCAGTTAAATCAATCAAAATAAAAGTTGCTTTGCTAATTATTTTGTTTTTTTAATTTTCACCCATGGTATCTGATGCACAATTAAAAAAACGTAATTAAAACAATAAAACATAATTATCTGTTTTGAAAATGAACCCTTAGTATGCCCAAGGAAGGGTAAGCAGAGGATTCAGAGTTTTTAAAGATCTTTAAGATATTTATAGGCTTATTTCTTAACGGCTTATCCCAATGTACTTTACTCTTTGTAGTTCAGAGTCAGTCATACATAGACCTACAATATGTAACTATGTTAGCATTTAATTTTGTCTCATTTTTGTATGCAGCTCCCACAATTGCCCTTTCTTTTCGTGGTGTAAGTTATTGAATCTCTGTAGAGAAATAATCATTTATAACCCAGAAGTATTTTTAATATCACAATAAACGCTACATCCTCTGTACTACTATGACAGCAACATTCATATTTAACCATGAGTGAATATGCTTTTATCGACGGTACGTAAACGCGTCAGCTAGTGCGATTTGCAGCCACAAGTGGGGTCGCTATAGAGACGCGATCACAACAACAGGCGGTGTAGTCGATCACCGATCAGTTTGGAGCGGAGCTAGCCGTAAAGACAGCTGGGTCGCTCCAAACGGTCACACGGTATGTCAGGAGGACAGCTTGTAGCCTCACAGGCGACACGGTTGTTTGCGTGAACACCGTTTGAACCACCGGAGCTCATGGCTGACAGTGAAGACATCTTTCTCAGAGCAAAACATCGGACTTTCAGCGGACTGAGCGAAGGTAGACGAGTGGCGTTAGCTTCGTTAGTCAGCTAGCCAACTTACAAGCTAACGGGGTTGCTAACGCTTCATAGCTTGATTGCTACGTAAATTATTGCTGTGTAACATGTTAAAATGGTGACAGAGGCGAACAGAGACACACTCACACACTTGGCAGATTTTATTTTGCTTTGTTTTATGTCAGCCACAGCAAGGCTAAACGGCTAGCTTGGTGGCTTGTGTTAAGTTAGTGTCACTTGCTCTGTTTCTGTAATGGATCAAATCTGCAGAAACCAGATGCAACAACAGTGGTTATTTGGTTGTGGAGCAGTTTTAAGTTTTTTGTTTTCAAATGCTGTAATAATAATGATGATGATGGGTAATGTAACTTTTTGGTCATTTACAGTAAAGTAATTTCTGAGCTGCACATAAAAAATAAAATCTGTGAGGCTGGTTTTACTCCTGACAGTTAAATATGATTTATGGCATTTTACAGCAACATTCCACCACATTTCTGATGGTGATGTTGTGTAATCCAAGACTAGCAACATGACTTGAACTATTGGCTGTATTTGCCAAAGGTGACAAAGTCTTTTTGCCACGTTTTACAAACAAAGTGTGTGGTTTAACATTGCAGCCAAGGCATTCAAGGATTCCATGCAATCACAGTGATAAGCTTCTGATATGATTTCATTATTATTTTCTATTACGTTCTTCAGCATTAAAGGGAGGAAAATCTGATTGCATAAGGGAACTCATGTAAAGAAATGAGATGTTCACTATTTTACCATTTGCTCCAAAAGTAAACCTCTTGTGAAAGTCAACCTCTCATCTGAAATGATGATTAGTATCGTTTGGATCCCACCGTCTGCCCCATGAGACATCTCTGTGATTTATTTTTGAAGTTTGCTTGTTTAGCACAGCCACACAAAGTCTTATCTCCTGTCATGGGAGCTTTGTCGACTCTTTCTCATGTCCTTGTGTGCGTTTGCTTATTACTTTTTCAGTGTTTTGTAAAAAAGCTTACACATCCAACTCCAGAGAGAGACATTGCAGTATAAAGTTTGTACTGTGGAGCAAAAAGCTTGCAAATTTTTTTTTTTTTTTTTTTTTTTTGAGAACATCTCCCAGCTTTATGAAAGCTTTAAAGATTGTGTCTGTTGTTAGAGGCCCTGACAAAGGCTAATAAGTCCCAGTAGGAGGAGGAGTGCTGACATGAATGGGTGTGTGTAAGTGTATGCATACACTTATGTGCCAGTGTGATCTGAATACATTATTTTACATTCTGCGTACTGAGGTTGTGTGTATTGTTAGGTAATGATTTCCGAATGCAAACTCTCTGAGACTCGGGGTGGTTTCCAAAGCTCCTATTTGTTTCCACGTTTCCCTCGCTTGCATCATTTTTCTTACATCTTAGTCCCGCCTGCTGGAGACGTAAGGAAAAGATGTGAAGATAGAGGAACTGAGTCACGAGGGTTTAAGAGAAATGAAACCTCCTCGCTCCTCGTCATCTGAAGCGCGGCGAGTCGTTCAGCTGTCAGCGTGTGTCACTTTTAGCTCCTAAATGACTAAACTCTAAAATATTCTCCTATGATTTTTTTACCATAAACTTCAACATGAACAGTTTGACAAGTGTTCCACTTGCATAACAATCTGACTTTATAATCTACAGAACTGTCATTTTTAATTTGTGATTTGGGATTTTGATCGTGTATTTCACCGCTCCAAGAGTTAAACTGTGATTGTCGTCATTAGTGAAATTTTCCTAACCGCCCGATCGGTTTCCAGGTCACGCGAAGATCGAGGAGGGAGGAACGATAGAATAAGAGCTTCGGACTTTTCTGCTGAGGATGTGCTGATGGAAGTCTGATCAGTTTATAGGACAAACCCAGACTCCTCTCAAGAACAAAATTCTGATCAGCTCCTATAGAATCCCAAGAAACAGTCATGTCAGAAAACTTAACTTCGCACCACACAGGGCATGGCATGGCAGCTGCTGTATTCAAATTTTATGAGCATCCCTCACTGTTTTACTACAAAAAAACTGATTTTTACCAGTACGAGACTTCTGTACAACAGTCATACCTATCAGTGTGATTTTCAGGGTCAAAATATACCAAACAACAGCATTTGCCAAATGGCCATATTTAAATCTTCTGCCTCGAGATATTCTTTATTATTATGGTGCTCAGGAGTGGATTTAGTTAAAATTTCCTTGGCTTAGTCTTGTCAAGGATGTCTACCCACTGTGTAATTCGAAGTTAGTCTTGTCTGGATGAATAGAAGAAGAAGATAACGATAATCAAAGTATAATCTGCCCTCATACATTGGTTATAGTGACGGAATCTTTGTTAAGCTTTTACTCATCTGGTTCCTAGGAGCAGGAGTCTTTTTCTCGCTCATTCATTTCCTACCTTTGCTGAGGTTTTTCCAGACTGAATTATCATAAACACATTTTAGGAGAGCTTCTTAAATGCAGTGGAAGCTGATGGACTGGAAGCCCCTGCTGAGTGCGAGCGGAGGGACTTGACAGCGGTGCATAACTACCATTAAATCCCTCGGAAACAATAGGAGCGAAGGAGAAAGCTGCTTTTAGCGTCTGTCCATTTTCAAGGCGACAAGAGGAGTCCATTTCCATGTTGCGTCGCTGGGCTTTCTCTTGTTTGTGTCCTAAACCATCATTTCCATTAGCCGTGCTCAGCCGAGTGCACGACGCTTTTCTTTGTTAATGAATATTTGAGAGTGATTAGGTTGGACTCTTCTGTTATGTAATATCAGGATTATGTAAAACACTTATTCTCGGCCATGCATGCATCGCTGCATGTATTTGTTTGTTAATTATTTAGTGTTGGTTACTCTTAAGAGTGAGTTTCTAGACCTTTGACAAAAGGCTAGGGGTGGCAATTTCGAGGCTTCGAATTGTCTCGATACATATTGTTTCGAAACTTCGAAACGTTGGCATCTACTGGCAGGTGTTATAATTGCAGCAGTGTTGAACGCTTCCTGTTCCAAAACGTGAACAGTTTTTGTACATATGCAATCAAACCATAAATTATTGATGAAGGCCTTGTATTATATATATGTGACCAAAGAGATGCAGACTTTATGCTGATTGTTTATTGCCCTTATGACATTACTGTTTATCTTATCATGGCAACTGACAACAATTTTTTCTTTATTATGCTTATGAGATGAGGTTCATGTCTGCATTTTAATTTGTGCTAATTGCTCTAAACCACTTGATTCACTGAGGAAAATTGTGTGCGTGTGGTGGTGTTTTGTCACGCTTCCTAAACATGTATGCAAATTGAATATATTTGGCTCAAACATGCAAAATGGGTGGTATGGTCCTTTAACGTGGACATGGGCACGCTGAAAATGTGATGTGATTGTCCAAAATGGCCGTGGAGGCTGCATTTGAGGGTCGCTCATGAGGTTGAAATTTGAAAAATGTCCACGTGAACATGAATGTAGTTTCATTGGCAAAGGGAAAACTCATGGGGGAATATGAAAAAACAAACAATGGCGTACAACTTTGATGAGCAACAGGAAGTACCGGCACCTAAATGATTCCTCCACAAGGGATTATTGACATCAGCATCTCTCTTCTCACTAGTTTTGGTGTGGGTGACTGAACAGGAACCTACTTCTGTTTCTGCTGGGTCTGTTTGCATGTTTTCAGGCCGTCCTGGGGTTGAAGTGTGCGGTCGTCATGCGTGGTCATCAGGGGCGGATCTAGGGTTAGTGGAGATCCAGGGCTTAGCTCAGATCTCCACTGGAAAATCCAGGCATGAGGTGGCTTTTGGCTATCACTACATAGAAGTTTTGAGAAATGCTTAAGAAATGTAACAAATCTTGTTACATCTTTTAGTTATATGAAGTTAAAAATCTTTTTGAACAAAAACCTTTACAAAAAAACAGTGGAGCTATATGGTGGTGCGTTATGTCCATTCCGTCCATCAATTCGGTCCGACCAGTCCACTCACAACACTGTGGTTCCGCCTTGGCGATGAATTTGGGTAATTTGCCAAAACGCTACAGAGAATTCTAAACGCACTATTACAAAAACAATTTGAGGCTTTATGGAAAACATCCAGGGCTTAAGCCCCATAAGCCCGCCCCTAGCACCGCCCCTGGTGGTCATCATGAAAGCGTGAGAAGCCGCGAATGTCAGGGCACGTTTCTGAGCTGTCCATATCACTAAAGTAGGCATTCATGGAAGTAAAGGAACTATTACTCTGATATTACGAAAAAGATACAGGTTATCTTCCAAACAGCAGCAAATGAGCCATCAAGTCAAAGAAAACTCGACTCAGCACTATTAACATTTGTAGTGTTTTTGTTTTTTTTGTTTTTTTTGCCATTTTGAGCTGACAACATGTGAAGTTACCTGATGCCCTCGTGTTTTGTTAGAAACCAGAATGTCCGTTTCTGCTAACATGGCTGCTAAATGTGAACTCCTCCTCCTCCTCCTCCTTTCAGATGAAGAGCGCAAGTGGAAGGGACCATTTTGCTTCATCCAGGCTGCAGACCCCCAGCTCGGGCTGATGAAAGCTTGGAAGGACGGCGACTCTGAGGGTGGAGGAGACGTATGGGCCGAGGAGGTGGAGCTGACTAAACAGGCCGTTGAGGCCGTCAATCAGCTCAAGCCCAGGCCCAGGTTCATGGTGTTGTGTGGCGACCTGGTCCACGCCATGCCAGGTAGAAACACTTGCACAATGAAAACTTTTGCTACATGGAATAAATGCATTGGCAATGCCGTGTCACCACTGCTGACTTGCCTCAAAATGTCGATGTGATTATTTCAGGTTTTCTGGATTGTTCTTTGTCATTTCTAGCTTGTACCACTCTCTCTTGGGAGAAGCACTAATTGTAGGTCTTTTGTCTTTTGCATAAAGGCATCTTTTGTAATACTGAAGCATCTTTTAAAATTTCTTTTGCTAAAGGTTAAAATATATCAGTGTTAAATCCATGAGTTCCAAAGACTGTGGAGAAAAAAAACCGCAACAGGATTTTCTTTCCATTGAAAATGAGGTGAAAAAAAGGCTACAGCGGTGAAGAGAGGATCCCAGTGGACACACGGCTTTATGGAGAGTAAAAACCCAATTTGATCAGCCTAGGTAGCTTCCAATTATCAGCCTCCTGCTGGAGGACATAATGTGAATTCACAGATGTCTATTGTGGGAGGTTTAACTCTGCTCAACCTCTTTATTCAGTCCAAATGATGGAGCAGAGATCCCACAAGTGTTCTCTCATGACATCTGGTACCTCAGGCAGGCTCACGGAAGTGCCACACTTATTTTATTTTAAAGTGTTTTCCGAGCAGTTTCTCCGTTTTATAACCGCAACCTGTAAAAGGACATAAACTGTGATGCCGTGCATGCTCTGCAATTTTTTCCCAATTAACTTGTTTGTATTTAGCATTTAAAAAATTTGCAAGATGACCTTTTTTAGATTTCACATCGAAAGAAATTATCATGTTTTACACAGAAGAAAGGTTATACGGATTTGCAAATTATCCGAATTCAGCAGCCAAACTCAAAAGTTTGGACTGTTTTGGCATTTTGGCAGGTAATTATCCCCCATTTAAAAGTAACATCATATTATTTAAAAAAAATAATATGAGGGGGAGGGAGAGAGAGAGAAAAGAAAGAAAGAGATGAAGAAACAGAAATTATGCATTCTCTCTTCCTCTCGCTTTTTCTCTCTCTCTCTCGCCTGTTGCTGCTTGGTATGCAAATGATCATTTATGAGGTAGCAGATGCATTTTCCCTTTAATGGCATGCACGTACATATACCTGATTTAAATGTATCCCTGATTATTACTGTATGCATCATGTCTCTGCCAGCCATCCCATATGTTGTCATGTGTGCCATTAACACTAATCAGTAATATTCAGTCTGGCTCTGTTCACTTTATTCCCACTGGGAGGAGTTGTTTCTGCCAAATATGAGACTATTTCTGATTGGGCAGGAAACGGGGATTGAATGGATTCATTGCACCAAGTGCAGGCAACTATATTTGTCATAACAGTAAAATGTGACAAGGATGTTTCCAGCTGAAACATGATATCTTCATGGTCCATGATGAAAATGTATGTCGTATAGGATTTCATAGAAGCATGCGCTGTACTCTATAATGTGATTCTGATTCTGAGATGGATTTGTCATTTTTGCTCCAGGCAGAATTGATTATTTGTGACTCTGATGCAGCAGGTAGAAGAGGCTTATGATGACCTGCAGAAATCAATCCTGTATGTCTCTGAAAAAAAGTGAGTAGCATTCGTAGAAAACATGTAATATATCCACGAAAGGCTCACATACAGTAAAGAATTTACACAGTATTTTATTATGCTAAATTATTCCACGTTTTCCATTTATAATATGAATGTACAGTATATTGCAAGCTCTGCATCTCCAAAGCATTCCTTATTACACATTATCATGTCTGCATCCATTGCTGCAGATTCTCATATTAGACATAATAGGAGGAGCTGAGCCAGCTCTCTGACATTCATCTGTCTTTAAACGGAATGGAATACGTCTACAATATAATGATTAATGTATTCTCAGCCGCCCTCTGAGATTGTCCTAATCTAATTAATGCACTCTGCAAAGAACATTAGCTTTGGGATGGTTCTGCTGTAGAATATTCCTCATTGAGGTAGGTTTGAACATTTGGCTGCTCTGTTTCCCAGCCAGCGTCTGTAAACAACCTGCTCCCCATGACAGCAGCTGATATTTATCTATGAAAAAGCTCAAGTCTTCTGGCTATTCTCAGCCAGGCTTAGATTCTGTGCGGATGACGGTTGCAGCTATCAATCATGCCAGCTGCACTAGAAATTCCTGTCAGTTTGTGAAGATCTGTCAGATGGTGGTAGATGTTTTTGGGGTGTTGCTTGTTGTCGCTGGAAGACAAAGCATTCGCTCTCTGTCCTGTTCATTAAGTCCGGATCTTGTAAACAGTAGAAACAGCAGACCCCCTTTGACAGCATCCAAAATTTATTGATGAAAAAGTGCTCGAACGCCTCCGAGCTGTTTGAATAAAAACGAGGTCTTACTTCGCCAGATGAATCCTGGCTATGAAGGGGAGATATGAGGCATTCTTGATTAATGACTTTAGCTTGTAAATAATCTCCAAAAGCATTTTGTTTTTCCCTCCATCCCAGCAAAGTACGGCACTCTGGAAGCCAGCTTTTTTTTTTTTTTTTTTTTTTNAAGAGCAGAACTCACAAAGTGCTTCACAATAAAATTGAAATTAAAACAAAGACAAAACCAAATCAAGCCACATGCAAACCAAGTCAGTTAAAAGCCTGTCTGTATAAAAATGTTTTAAGAAGCTGCTTAAAAGAGTCCGCAGTTTCTGCCAGTGGCCCTTGGTTTCCAAATTCACCAGACACTTTCGCTGTCTAGCCAGAAATACATTTTCAAAATCGAGCTGGGTCAGTTGGTTACCTCCCAAAGTGGCTGACTGAGTAAACAAAATCATCATGATTGTGGCGCTCATTTCTCACCTTGTCTGGACACGGTTGTGTTTAACGTATTGATCAACGGTGCTCCCTTTTCTCAAGCAATTATGTTATAATGATTAACGTGTGCATGGAAACATAATTAAACCAACACATTTCACTCATAACCTAAAAAACATCTTTGCAGAGGCACAGACAATATGGTTTAAGAGTGGGGGACCTTGGCAGACATTACGGACGATGTTAACGAAGTTACTTTAATGAAATGAGTGACTATGACACGGTGTGCATTTTCTTCATGTCCAGCTGCTTTATTTGATAACAGGCTAAGATGAACAGACAGCCAAGACCCACTGCAGAGCAACGTTCAGCAAAAAGAGCCTCGAGCTGCAAACCGACACAACTGCCTTTGCATGACAATTGGAGAGCTAGCATGGGGTGCTCACTTGCCTGCCTGGCCTCAAGGTAGAGAGAGAGAGAGAGAAAGAGAGAGAGAGAGAATCTGATTCTGTATCCATCTCTCTGCTCGTCCTCTCTCTTTTTCACTATTTCTGTTTAATGTCTGATTAGATAGTAATGAAAGTGTCACTGGGCTCAGTCCTAATTCCAGGCTTATGTAACACCGGGTAGAGTGTTTTTTTTTTTTTTTNTTTTTTTTTTTTTTGTTTTTTTAAATTTATGTACTGTATGTCACCCGTAAAAATTTGTACTCAAGGCAAAATCCTGAACTATATTTATGTGGCACAGTTTTGGCTTGGCGAATTTGGAGAGCAGCCCTTCCTGCTCTGTGAAGCTTCTCTTTTCTCCTCATCGCCACTAATTTGTAACTCCTGACCCCGTCTCTCCCTCTCGTCCAGTAATCTCGCTGCGGGCATCCGAGTATCCTTATCATCTCCATGACTGCATCATTTAAATCAAACATGGCCACCACCATTTCTCACATCTCTCACCGTCTCTCTCTGATCGGCTGCATTTATGGGTCGAGATCCAGTTCAGATGCTTGGGCTTTTAACCACAAGGCCTTAGGGACCTTTAAGCACTGTGGCGTCGGCCCTTGTTACTGTCAGCCCCAGCAGAGCAGGTTGTGTGTGCCATCCTCATTAATCGCTACGTCCGTCACTTGCCTAGTGACTGGGCTGCTCCACGGGGGGNGGGGGGGGGGGGGAGGATGGAAGAGATCATAGCCAGAGCTGCTTCTCCCTTCTTTCGGCTGACATTTCCCCTTCAACTGTTTATTTACAATACTGAATGAGTGTGTGGCGGCCAGGGGAAGTTGGCTGTCAACTGGCTTTGTCAAGACTGCTGCCTGTCGGCAACAGGAAATTGGCAACTGTATTTCTGTTCCCACAGATTTTACACTTTCTCTCCTCTCCCTCTCCCATTTCTCTCTCTCTCTCTCTCTCTCTCTCTCATCTGCTTGTTCTCTTTAGTAAACAGCCACAGTCTTGTGTCTCATACCTTATTTTGAAAACCCTCATTTGGATGTCTGACGCTTGCACAAACGTGTTAATTCTTGACTCTGATGAATCTGTCTCAATCATCCGTCTAACTATAAAGACAGAAATCTCTGTCTGTCTATTTTTCTGTCTGTCTGTGGCACCAACATCTCTAGAACCCGGCACTGTATGAAGTTGATATTTGGCAGGTTTCTTGCTCAGGACCCAAGGATGTGCAGTGTCGCGTGTGAAGTTGTTTGGATGAGCGGTTCTCGATTTGAGCTGTGATGGTAAAAAGTAGTCCGAGCTGCAGCATACGCTCCGGTCCAGCGCCACGGTCTCAACCCGACCCCATACAGCAGGGGTGTCAAACTCAGTCAGAGAGGGGACAAAATTAAAAAACTGGGTCCAAGTCGAGGGCCAAACAGGTCAACCTTTAATGAAAACAGACTTAAATTGGCCTCGTTCTCATCCGAGGTGTTATGACAAATTATTCATACACTAATATGAACTTCAAGATGACTTATACAATTCAGAACAAACCAGAGGTATGGAAAAAAACAGACAAATGAGAGATCAAATTCAAAATAAATAACACATCGGCATCATTTTTTTAAAAATATCTTCCTCTCTATCTGTTTCACTGACTCATTTCCAATGAAAAAGTTTTATCACAGGCAATCAAAAATAGCAGAAAACTGTAATTTTTCTCAAGGGAAATCAGATATTATCTCACGGGCCAGATATAATTGTACCGTGGGCCGGATGTGGCCCCCGGGCCTTGAGTTTGACACAGCAAACAAAGCTAGTTCACGAGGACGTGCGGAACAAAATTATGACAGGCTGCAGCACACGCCATAAAGTCCAGCCTGTTCTGAACAGGCACGTTTCAAACGGGCGCTGCACTAGCGTGAATTAAATCTAGTATGGAGGAATCAAAAGTTCTCGTGATCGGGCCTACAGTACATCTATCAATATTGGGTTTAATCTTCAGAGTTTGATATAAAGGTAGAGATGCTGAAGGCTAAGTGATGGTGTTTCTGTTTAATATATCTGCTCCCTTATAGAAACCTTTTAAGTAAAGTGGTGATTAGAGTTGTTCTGCACACATGATGAAGGAGGTACTGATAGATCCAGCCACTGGCAGTTCAATCAAACAAGTCTTTCATTTGCCTCCCATCACAGAGGTGTATATATACATGACTCCATCCTAAGTGCAATCTCACGGCCAAGCGTTATAAATTATTAGGTCATGCTTCCTTAACAGATATCACGGTGTCAGGATGTGGATGAGGAGTTTGTTCCCAGAACGCCGTGTCATCGAGACCCTTACTGACAGATAGCTCCTTGATGCCATTCCCTGTCTCCTCTTCCTGCTAAACCCAGGAGATTCCTTCTCATCTCAAGGACTTACTTCAGTCTCACTTTTTCTTTCAGTCCCTATCCCTCTTTCTCCCTCTATCTCCAGTGTCTTTCTTCCACTTATTTTCAAAGCTGACAAATGAAGAGGATAAAGGGGTGGGGGTGGGGGGGCTGTGAAGGGAGAGGTGNCATGCTGGACTTAACACTCCCCTAATGAGCACTACAAAGGATTCAAGTCGTGTCTCGGGGGGTTTGTGAAGGATGTTACGCGTGATCTCGCGGGGTGAAGTGTTCGAGTATGAGCCTAGGCATCTGCGCATGCATGCATTTGTGCGTTCGTGTGCGCGTGAAACTCGCAAAGGTGAAGTAGAGGTTACCTTGGGACTTCCTTGTCCCCTCTCAGTAAGTGTGGAGACCTGTTTAATTGCCGTTGAAGGCTGATAAAGTGGTGCACTCTGCGGGATTCAGAAGTAGAGGAGAGTATGAAGGATAGACTGCTGAGAGAATTTGTTTTCTTCACAATTAGAGGCGTTTTTTGAAGGGGGGTTGGTTGGTTTCCCATGTGCATTTCTTTAATGGGGTTGTGTTCCCTAATAGGTTTCTGAGGGGGTTGTGGACAGCTGAGGGTGTTGGAGGATAAGAACTATTGATCTGTCACCACTTTCACACTTAAACATTTAACAGCGGCCCCGGAGATGCAAAGTTTGAGGACCCACTTAGACCACAGAAAACAACCTTGGTCAATGTCAGGGTTGAATCCAGGTTTGAGAAACATTCAGAACTCAGCTGATGGATGACAGACGGGGGCATAACTTAAACCATAATATTTGATCAAAAATAATTTAACACTTTTTGTACTGTATGCCTATGTAGTATTGGTACACCANCATAATATTTGATCAAAAATAATTTAACACTTTTTGTACTGTATGCCTATGTAGTATTGGTACACCAAAGTTGCTCTAGCTTTATAGTGCTTAATATTTTATTGCGATCATGTTTTACTTGAGTTACTATAACCATGTGAAATAATTGTTTACATGAGTGAAAAAAAGAACGCAATTCGTTTATTTTGTCCTCTTTGAACCTTCTTTGTAAGGCAGGATGTCACACAGAAATTCCTGTCATAATTCATAAAAAAGAGAAAAAATGGAGCGGTACGGTTTAATTTTTAAAAATGTTTGTACATCATTGCCAAATGGTGTTAAAACTTAATGCACAGATAACGCTTTGCCAAAATATCTTTCATAAGTTCTTTATCTTTGCAGAAATTTGACATTAAGGAGCAAAACTTACATCATTCATCAGTGGCTTGAGTAATACGCTTCGGACAAATGTAGGCTGAAAAGCCATGAGCGCAGTCCTCTGTGACCTTTATTTTAAAGGGGCAAAACAAAGAAACTTGGACTGGATACCTCAGTTAGCTTTTTTTTTTTTTTTTTTTTTTTTTTTTTTTTTTTTTTTTTTTTTTTTTTTTT
>VXCM01002451.1:12778-53080 GCA_014773175.1 Lucifuga dentata
TTTTTTTTTTTTTTTTTTTTTTTTTTTTTTTTTTTAAGCAACGTGTTTCTCCAACACAACCTGCACTTTCTGCGACGGTACTGCAGTGTGTACTCCATGCAGGTTCAAGAACTGCGGACTGTGCTCATTCTTCACTCCCCCCATCCTGGCTGGCTTCCCAAAACTACATAGTTGTGTCATAGGTTGATACGTGAACAATATGGCTGCCCACTATCGAGCTTTATGCCATAGTTACACTGATGTCATGAGCCCGGATAATAGGGAGGACTACCCTAAATATTTGGGGATTACAGGAAGATGATAGAGTCCTCTGGTTGTCTACTTTCACATGCAAAAACAATTGTGATGCTATTACAGTTTGATTTTATAGCCATTTAATCGGGAATAGATCAATGAGGCTTTGGACAGGCTGGCTGTTTTTAAAGGTTTTAGAAAATATATGCAACAACATCATTGAGTCCTTTGTTCAGTCTCCTTAACCAGTCTTTAGAGGAATGTGAGAGAATTGATGTACAGTGTTAGGCTCAATCAGAACCTGCCAAGGTCTCCTGTCAAGGTTTGAGAATATAAAATGAACAAGGCTTTGCTTTCAGAGCTCCAGAGAGTAGCTTTGTTTTTTTGTTTTTTTTCACCATTACTCCTTAAATATTCCATTCCAGAGATGCAGAGACAGATCATGCAGTTTATCATACAGATAAATGGATAATGCATGAAGATCGTTATCCAGTCACCACTCCTGTTCTGTGGGTAACCTTCGGAACCTTGAGTAGTTTTAGCTCAGCTGATGAGAACATGTAATGTTTCAGTAATTCCTGCTTCATGCTCGCATTTCCACCCTGGGAAAACCACAGCCTTGTACGGGATTGACAAGATTTATGTATTAATTGCCTTGCTCAAGGGTACCTTTGTACTCTGTGAGAGAGGAGAGCATTTTTCCCATCCTTCTTTTCCCCACGTAGTCTAGTGTGATGTTTTTGAGGTCACTCTAACCTGCCCTTGCTGACTTCCCTTTAGCACTTCCAGAATACTGAAGCATGGGGGAATCTCTACCACCATGTTAGCTGCTGCTCCATTAAGCCAGGCAGACACTTTACGACTTTCAGTGATCACGTACGTTGCATAATCTTACAAAGATGAATCAGCCATCTTTGGTGGCTAAAGCCACAATCTATATATGTACTTACACTCACGTCACAGTCGATACGCCTGACCAGACTTCTTACACCATACGTTTAAACAGAATCTCCATTTGGCTTAATACTTTGACAATTCCAATAAAGTTTCATTGAAAAAAACATGACCTGTAATTCACAGCGTAGAGGGCGGCAATGCATCTTCAAACTAGATGTAAATCCATGAAGAACAGGAAATAGAAGGATTAAAAAAGAAAAAAGAAGAAAGTGCTATATTGACATAAAAAAGAAACTTTGCGCCATTCTGCTTTGTTGCCACGGCCTTGATTAAGCTGTTCTCTGTTTTTTGTGTTTTTCTGCTGCTAGTGCTACGTTTGTTGTTTCTAGAGCTTTGCATGTCTAATGACCGAGTGTTGGGTGGAAATTCTGTTCAACTCTAAAATGAGTTGAAAGCAAAGCAAGGCCAAATCAGCCCGAAAAACGTACATTGTCTGCTAGGCTTTACTCTAAAGTCCTGAAGGTGCTGTGTTTTCTCCTACAGTCCAACGACATGCAGGCGAGGTGAACTGGAAGCTCTAAATTGCCCATGGGTGTGAATATGAAATGAGTGTGAATGAGTTTGTCTCTGTGTGTTAGCCCTGTGATAGACCTGCCCAAGGTGTTACCCTTCCTTCCACCCATTGGACACCTGAATAGCCTCCAGCCCCCTGCCAAGCTGCACAAGATGAGCAGGTATGGATAATGGATGGCTAGATACACTGCTGGATGGATTTTGGTATTTCTTACATTTAATCCGTGAACACATTGGGCTTGAATACAGACTGGCTCTTTGATAGCTGTTTCTAACTCTTTCATGGTTATAACTTCCCCGTATTTTTCATTTTAGGGTTTTTGTCTTGTGACGTTGACTTTTGGTTGACATTGACTTCTTAAAACTTATATACAATGACAATATGCTACTTTTGATCTTATCCAGAATGACATAAAGGACACTTGGACTGGTCACTTGGGATTTAGCGATCTCTGACTTTTTGGCTGCAAAGTGTGCAGGTTTTCTCTCCGTCTGCAGCAGGAGTTGCACATCCAAACAACCTACACGTTTCATGCTTACTCGCTGTTACCAGAACTATCTCATGCTCATAGCATCACAAATTCAGCCAGTTACCATTAATTTAAGCAAGGACATTCATATATTATATAGAAGAGCATTGGTTTGAGCTCTCTGGTGATTCATGAATGAGAATTGCGAACATCAGTGGAAGCAGAAGGCCGCAAAGCATCTTTCTGGGCTATTTTTTAGGTGGTTTATTTATAGAGAGAAAGTTGACTGTGCCTCTTTTTCAGCAATACCCTGCTTCACACTCATCCACTTTCAGACACCGAGCAGCTTCACTGGTGTCTCACAAGACTAGGAACCTTGCTAAAGGGCACTTTCCCAGCGATTTGGAGAGGGGAGAGTTGTTTTTTTTTCTTTTTTTTTTTTCACTTCCCCAGTTTGAAAGGTTCTATCATAAACTGGTTAGAAAGCAGTATAAACAGGAACAAGCTACACTGCTGATAAATGTAGAGATGTCTGCAGTAAAACAGGAGCTAGCAGGGTTAGTTTCAGAATATATATATACAGCGCTGGCCAAAGGTATTGCACCCCCATGTATTTTTACCAAAGTAACACTCCAAACACAACAGGATTCATTTATTTTTACAAGTAGTTGAGTATTCGTTCAAAATATTCAACTATTCTTTAGACTTAAATGTGGATTTCAGAGTAGGTAACATGACTACAATATTTCTAAAAGTCAGTGAAAACACGTGAAAACCATTTGACCTCTGACCCTACATCAAAGAAGATGTTTTAACTTCCTGTTTGATCTCTACTAAAATACTGGTATTCTTCAAATCTTAACAATATGTCAAAAGTATCTTCCTACTTGACACTATTAAGAACTATTGGCTTTTTTTTCTCAGTTGTACTTTCTCTAAAACACTAAAACAATACATTTTGTTGTGTTTGGAGTGGTATTTTAACTCAGAAAGTACTTTTGGTCAGCGCTGTAGACTTAAATATACACATACTATATGTGCGTGTAAATATATATATATATATATATATATATGTATGTATGTATATGTGTGTTTGTGTGTGTGTGTGTGTATCTTGTATGTTTTGTAGATTAATGAATCCAGATGCCCAAGGTCTCTACTGTCACTCTATCAGCTCATCAGAGAACAAACCAAATGTTGCTTGAAACCAAATGTCTAACCACTTATCAAGGAATTGATCCTTTCTGATAATCAGCAAATAATTAATAATTAAAATGACTTGTTTTTCTTCATGCATGAGTAAATCTTCATGCTGATAATGTGTGCAAACACCACAAGACTGAATGCTGGGGCAGGCTGGAGTCAAATATTGCATGTTTATCCAAATAAACAGACCCTGCACAGCACAAACAGGTAAAGAGAATAGATGGATGAATGCATTTCCTCCAGCCAAAACCAAACTGTTCATATTTTCATGAATTCAGTATGAATTAATAATCATTTATGTTGCTATGTATACGGTCGTGCTGCAGATGTCACGTCTAATTTACTGCCTTGTTTTTATGCACAGTTATTATAATCATGCCACCCCAACCCCCATCTAAAAAAATAAAAACCAAGAAAACGACAGTTAGTATGTCAATTCACATTAAAGCTAAAGGAGGCCCTGTGGCATGTGAGCATTTATTTGAAAAGAAATGCCAAGTTTTATTTATGTTTATTTGTATTAATTGGAAAAAGCAGATACTCAGTTATTTAGTTTTCAAAAGACTGGACCAGTGAAGTTTCCCCCACCTTATTTATGTAGTCATACATATTTTATCTGCAGCAGTATAAAATGTTAATGCTGACAGCATTTGTTTGTTTTTGTGTGTGTGTGTGCGTGTTAGATAAGGTGAAACTGTGATTATTTCTCCGACTTTGTGCCATCTAAAACTCAAACCATGACATCTGGTACACGGAATATCAAGTAATAAAGTCATACAAGATTTACAAAAGAATAAATTTGAAGTTAAAGCATTTCATGTTTTATGCTTTCATGCCGATTTTGACATGGCAGCATTTAGGAATGAATTTCCTGCTGCGAATACAAGCTCTTTCGGGGCCGAGCTAATACAGCTACTCTGCCGTTTGCCTGCAGAGCTCATAAGAACTTGGTCTAATATTTAAGCAGAGTTTATGACTAAACTCCTGGCAGTTCTACTAGCAAAGTGTGGTAATGGCTTCATAAGCAAGTGAGTCAGTGTGTGTGTGTGTCTGTCTGCCAGTCTGTCTCAGCAAAGTAATGAACCTTAGCTACTAAGACGAAAGCTGTTAGAAGTGATAAGTGACACTGTAGTATTTGTTTTTTTTTTCCTTGTCTTCGGTAGAATAATAATAATAATACATTCCATTTATATAGCTTTTCTAGATAAAGTTGCTTACAAAGACGTTTCAATAAACAATACAAAAGCACATATCTAGTAATAAAACATCAATAAAAACGAGAAATGTAGCATAACTATATCCAGAAACATAACTTTACATGCATACTTATAAGTAAAGTACAAGAACAAAAACAATAATTGGTACCCAGAAAAGGCGGTAATGACAACAGAAAAAGAAAGAAAAAAGAAAAAGGGAGCTACTGGAAAGCAATGCCTAACCAGTGCTCCTCCCAGAAGTATTCAAGGATCTGCAGGAACTGTTTTCCTGGTGGACCTGGGAAGAGTCGAGGAGCAGCCGCTCACGTGAAATATCTCGTTTTACTTTTAAATTTTAAAAATAGATCTTATGAAAAGTGATAACATATGAAGCTGCTCCAGTCTGATCTACTTCAGGTTCCCCTCAAGTCCTGATCTCTTTGTTTAAAAAAGAAATCACTTCAGACATAATGCTGTCCTGACATTATCTATATCCTGACATTACAGAACATTTGAAATAAGATGTGTTGTAGTTTTACTAAGTGGCTCTCATGCAGCTGTTTCTCACACAGTAAAATCTGGGAGAATAATCTTCTTCTTCTTTGTCTTTGTCTTCTTTTTGTTGTTCTTCTTTATCGTAGCCTTCTTCTTTGTAGCCTTTTTCTCCTTTGTAGCCTTCTTCTTCATCTTCTTTATCATCTTCTTCTTTGTAGCAGTCTTCTTTGCATCCTTGTTCTTCTTAGTAGCCTTCTTCTTTGTAGCCCCTCCCTCCTCCTCTCCTCCTCCTTCTTTGTAGCCTTCTTCTTCATAGTATTCCTTTGACATTGTCTTCGTCATTTTCCTCTTCACTGTGTCGTCTTCTTTACCTTCTTCTTTATCTTCTCCTTCATTTTCTCCTTGCTGTTGGGTAAACCAACATATAATGTCCCACATAATGTAATCTGATTACTATGTCTTGTTTAACTGGTTGCGTAATCAATATACTGTACTTCTGCGTTAATAGCAAGCAGTTTTTTCCTAAATGCTGAATAGGAATGCAGGGATTAAAACATCATACTGAATTTGTTTTACAAAATATAAATTAGTGTCCATTTTACATTGTTTTTTTTTTTTTNAAAAAAAAAGAAATACATGAAAACCACTTTTTTTTTTAACCTTTTATCTGGATGCATATTAAACTCCACATTGTCTCCCTCTATCTTGCACAAAATGTTCTGTCTGAAAAGGCTGTTATATAAGGAGTCCTCTCCAAACATACAAGGAAACAAAAGTAGGCCAGTAAAATAATTATACAGATGAATACAATAATATATGCAGAGAGGCCAGAGAGGACGGATTTACTTCAGGCTTGTTGGATATACAGTCTAAATGATTTGTGTCTCACCCATACGCCGCTCTTCATTCACCCAGGGGCAAAGCATTTCCCTCCTTTTTTTTTTTTGCATGCTGCTCCTCTGTTTGAACTCCAGACTTATTCACTTGGTGTGTCTGATTTTGACAGAACGAAGTGTTAAAACTTCTGCTGCTCTGTAAAACAAATAGCCTCGAGTATCTCGGACCAGTGCATCTGACAGCTGTTCCGTAGACTTTCCCTGCGCTCAAAACAAGAAAAAAATAAAAGTTGGGCTTCCTACGTGAATTTGGGGGGGGAGGGGCTTTCACCAGAACGGCGCTCTTCATATCAGTAACCATGGTGATGTAAAGTCGAGTACAGTGCATTGATCATTCTCGGAGCTGTCATCATTATCACCTAAATAATCCCCTTTCCCTTAGGCAATACTCACCTGTAGCACCTTTTGTGCTATCTCAACCCCAACAGCTTCCATCAGCGTTCATATTACATGTCTCTTTCTCTCTTTGGCTCTCATTTTTTCTGTCTCTTCCAGGTAAGGTCTTTTTGTTTTTTGCGATTAAGCATCTGTTTTCCTGCCATAAGTCGTTGTGTTTGTCTTTGTTGAAGTGTGTACCAACCGCCTTTTTTTTCTTTTTTTTTCCTTTTCTCCCCCAGACACCCCATTCAGAGTGGATCAGGAGCTCGATCTGAAGGCAGCCCTGAAGGGGACACACCCCTCCATCCCACTCGTGTTTGTCAGTGGGAACCATGACCTTGGCAACACCCCCACCCCCAGCACGGTGGAGCACTACTGCAGCGCCTGGGGGGACGACTATTTTAGTTTCTGGGTAAGCAGGAACCAACGTTGCTAACATGGACATTGAGCGGAGGAGTTTAAAAGCAGCAGCGTAGCGTAACCATAAGTACAAGCCATACTAATAATAGTATTAGAATGTGTAAGATAAGATGAGCCTTTATTGATCCTCTGTTGGGAAACGATGTCATTGCAGCAGGTCAAGAATCAGTGAAGAGAAAGTGAGCAGAGGGATGAGAAGTAAATCTAATTAATAAATAAAT
Source organism: Lucifuga dentata (assembly GCA_014773175.1). Lineage (NCBI taxonomy): Eukaryota > Metazoa > Chordata > Actinopteri > Ophidiiformes > Bythitidae > Lucifuga > Lucifuga dentata. The sequence goes on from VXCM01002451.1 coordinate 19,765, forward strand.
GCAATGTAAGCAATTCATCTGGTGTGCATATCGACAGCATATTGTATTCAAATTAGACATGTCTTTAGCACTGGTTTAGGTGATGTTTGACAGCGATGTTAAGGCCTGGTGTGTGTTTGGCCTGGCTTGATAGTTCTTGCGTTTCATGACCACTGCACAAAATGGCCGACCGGTTTCTCTTTGTGCTTCACAAATTGTGAGAGCCAGGACAACCACTTTACCACAACTCTTTACCTGGTTTAGCCTTCGTTCTTTCCTTCACATATCGGTTGCTGTGATTTTTCTACTTTATGCAACAGGAGTGACTCCAGAGTATGGGGCTGCCAGGAACTTGCAACCAACTGGCAGTTTTTAATAATACCTTATGGAGAAATCATGTAGGTGCCAGAACTTCCTCACCTGCTTTGCCAGTCGCTTATCAAAGTTATTCACCATTGTTTATTTTTCTTCGCTTGACCAGTCGTCCGTGAAGGCAGATTTAGGTCACCCAGGCACCATCTGCATTGTTTCAGATTTTGAGTGATGCATGACCTTTGCAAGTGGCCCTCAAATGCGGTGTCTGCAGCCGGCTGTTTGGCCACAATTACATCACATTTTCTGTGCACCCGCTGCTGTGTCCTTGTCCATGTTAAGCATAAACCAGCCTTGATGCAGTTCATTCCGAGGCCAAAGTGATTAGTATTTATATGGTTGCAGTTAGTGATTACTTTCATTATTGATGAACTTTTTTATTTAGTATATAAACATCAAACAATGACGCATGCACATCACAAGCTCCCAGAGCACAAGGCGATGTCTTCAATACTTTCAGTACTTTTCTCACAACACTTTCAGAACCCAAAGAGAACTCATAATTTATACTGATGTAAAAGAGAAAAAAGCAGCAAATCATCAAATTCTTTTAAGGTGGAAACAGCTGTTCTTTGGTATTTTTGGTTAATGACTAATACAAATAAATCTATCTATAAAGACAGTTTCTCTGTATGTCCTTCTGCAGCACCATTATCTCTAGAACCCGGCACTGTATGAAGTTGAAATTTGGCAGGTTCATTGCTCGGGACCCAAGGACTTGCGGTGTCACATGTGAAGTTGCTTGGATGAAAGGTTCTCGAATTGAGCTGTGCTGGTAAAAAATAGTCTGAGCGGCAGGATACACTTGGCGGCAGGATATGCTCTGGGTGCGGGCAGCATATGCTCCCTTCTGTGGGCACTAATAGCAGGCTGCAGCGCACGCCATAAAGTCCGGCCCGGTCCAAACAGGCATGTTTTCAACAGGCTTTGCAAGCAAAGCTAGCTCACGAGGACGTGCAGAACAAAATTATGGCAGGCTGTGGCGCAAACCATAAAGTCCAGCTCAGTCCGAACAGGCACGTTTTCAATGGGCACTGCACTAGTGATTATTAAAATTGTTTAGATTTTCTGCAAATTGACTGATTAACTATTTCAGCAATAGTTATTAGTGTTTGTACTGAGTTGTATTGTGTTTGTATCGACACATGCTTGATTGTGGTCTTTGTAACTGTTAAAGTTGTTGTTGTTAGTTGAAATAAATGAATGAGGTTACTTCTACGATGTCTCTCTGTCTTTCCTATCTCCTGATGTCATAGGTGGGTGGAGTCTTCTGCCTGGTCCTGAACTCCCAGTTCTTCCAAGATGCCTCAGCCTGTCCTCATCTAAAAGAAGCCCAGGACATCTGGCTGGAGGAGCAGCTGAGCCGAGCCTCTTCAACGGTAGATGCATCAGTGGTGTGCTTCTGTTCTCGTCTGATTTATGAACGTGTTGAACAGCTGCTATAATGTATTCCCTTACACTGTCTGAGCTTAAGGAACATACCGACGATCATGCATGTTTGAGTCCAATATATACAATCCACATACACATTACATTACTGACAAAATTTCCCAAAATATATTACATTAGTGGTAAATTTTCGATTTTGTTTTTCCTACCTTCCAGACTGCCATTGGCTTCAGTTCATGTCAGTAAGACATAACAATCAACTTGTAGAGACTTGAAATGCACTTGAGATATGTAATCCATCACAGAAAACAAAACGTCTATCAGGGTTATTTCTCAAAGCAACTTTTTTTAACTGATCCAGCATGGAGCTGTACGGAAGACGATGTATTTCTCCGCCAGGAAATATAGTCCGAGAAGAAGACAGCTCTTATCAAGACGTTAAAAACGACCGTTGCCTTCATAATCAGTAACTATTAGCAGGTGAAACATTGAATGTTAAGGTAGGTGTTCCAGCTGAACATTTGATTTTGAAAGATTAGGAGATTTTGCAAAATAACAGGAAAACTAAAATATGGTTTTATGTTTTGGGAAATGGTTGCCAGCAATGTAGCATGTATGCAAATTGTATATATTGGACCCAAACATGCCAGATGGCTGGAGTGGTCTTTGACTGTTATTTGGATTATGGCTGCTGTCTGCTGCCATGTGACAACTCTGTTAAATTTTGTGTTTCTTGATCTGTGATGAACTCGTCCCTCACACCTGTCTCTGTTCAGGAACCCAAACCCAAACACGTCCTGGTGTTCCAGCACATTCCTCTGTATCTGCAGAGACCAGACGAAGAGGACAACTATTTCAACCTGCACAAGGCCGTCAGACACAACCTCATGCTCAAGTTCCAAACCGCAGGTAGGAGAGTAGAACGTGGAGCAGGTAGTCATCCAGTATTTTGCTTAAGGACACTTTCAAAAGACATACCTGTTGACTCTTCCAGGTATTTTCAATCTGGATTTATCAAAAAACAAGCCTTATAGATTTGTGTATGGTTGTTTGCCTAGAAGTTTCTAACTTTGAAATTTGATTCTTTCCTTCTCACGTTAAAACTAGAAGTCACTAAAGTAAAGCAGATCTGTTTGCATTAGAGCTTAAGAAATTTTCTCATCCACCAAAGACATCAGCAGCTTTTTAAAAAACAAAATTCTTGTCTTAATGTTCTCGGAAGATTTTTTTGTTGAACCTGTTTGTGTTTAGCTAACTGAAACACATCAAGTTGCCAGCCCAGAGGATTAAAAAGCCATTAGTCGGTAACTTCTTTCACATATACAATACAGGCGTAACAGAATTAATTAATGCATTCACTTGCTATAAGGAGAATAATTCCATAATCAAAGCCCATTGTTGTAGGCTTATATGAGTCTGATACAAGGATGCAGGGCAGGGAAACGCCTGCAAGGACACTAAGGCATTAACTAACTGCCACACACACACACACACACACACACACACACACACCACTAGCCGGGTAATTCAACACAGCTGATTGACAGGAGCTTTCATAAAGCTCATATGCCACGCATTTCAATCATGCATCAAGGTTACTGGCGGTGGATGGTATTAATTTCATTATCCAGCCATTATTCCGGCATGTATTTAACCGTGTTGGCCCATTTTGGTCTGTTGACCCCCTCTCTCTCATAATGGATTGCACCTCCCAAGTGAACACTGGTTAAAGATTTAAAGGGCAATTTGTGCAGGCTTTCCATATGCAGGAATGAGGGATGGGTATTACTGTATGTTTGGTGCCATGCAGAACACGGTACGTGCCGTCACCTTTCTTCATCCACCCTCTTGTTCACACGCGTCCCGCCGGCAAGTATGAACTCAAACTGCATGCAGGACATGTACATGGTGATTAATTATTAATGAGACATGTTGCTGCTCACTGCAGAGCTGCTACATTCGGAGCTGCATATGGAACATGGCTTTTTAATGTTTGTATACATTTAACGTGCTTTGTGTACGGTACATGTTGTATGTTGCTTCTGATCAAAGAAGGGAAAGGATTTGATCGAGAGCGGCGATGTTTGTCTTTCAGCAGTCACCGTGACCCCTCAGCCTCCGCCAAGCAGCCATCCAGTCCCATCCCATGGGACTGGGCAAAATGTCACGCTCTGTCTGCTGGATTATTTTGAAAACATCTGCGTTTCCTCTGCTCAGATGGAAATGGAAACTTTAACTTGAAAAAAATCCTTCAAACGGGGAGAATTATGGCGTTACTGTGATGCTGTTGTTTATCGTGAGCTGTCTGAGATTTTCAGTCATATTTAGAAGTCATAAATTAAAGCTGTGGCATGTAACACATCTAAGTTATTTTTTGGTGGGTAATATAGCCTTTAAAATATCATATATATATATACAGATATATATATCCGGTGGAGAAACAAATTTGTTGTGTTTCCACTGTTAGCCATTAGCCGGTTAGCCTTGCAGTCGAACCATTTCCATACAGCAGAGGTTAGGAGCTGATTTGTCAGGCGCTGACCATGCTACTTCTGTGCATGCTTGTTTTGTTTAATTTTGTTGCGAATAATGTGAAAATCCATTAACATACCATCATGCTACAATATTATCAATATCATAATATGACATTTTTATCATGTAAAAAAACTAAAGTGGTATTATGAACAATATGACATGGCACAGTCATAGTGTCTTTGTGAGTAGCGCTAGATAAATCAGAAAATCAAAATGCATCTAACCTAAACTCCATGACTCTTTACAAAAAAACAAACAAAAAAAAAAAACAACTAGAATAAAATTGAAGCAATAAAAGGAGTTATTTCTATGTTCCAGCCTTTGTCTTTGAATTCCTTCTGATCTCTTCTTATGCTTCACGTTGCTTTCTAAATGATCTTCTACTCGTAGCGCCTCGGCGACTGATGCCGTTGGAGTCTGTTATGTCTGGACTCTGAGTCTGTCTATCCTGCAGGAATAAAAGAAGCCGACTGTGATCACCACTGAGCTTCCTGCCGGTTCCTGATGGAGCTCCTACCATACCGTTTATATTCCTACCAGATACAGAGTCAGTCGTCAGGGTCACTTCCACGGCAACAAGCCACACAGACCACCATAAGACTCCGATGAACCTACTTTATCAAACAACTTGGCTGACTCAATCCCACAAATCACGAACAGAACGAGTCGCTAACACTACTGCCAGAGCCATAATTCACTTCAACTGATGCAGGAGCCAGATCGTTATTTAAGACGGCCTGTTATCAGACCCTGGCATTTATTTCTAATTTCCACCTAGTTTATAAGTATATTTGATCACATTTTAGCAGGAAGCCTCTCTATTTTCTGATCCAGCCCCCTTTGTTTGGTAACATTTGCTGTTAACGCAAACTCACCATGTGTTTTTTGTAATGACTCGCATGGCAAATTTAGCTTAACGTTTGTTTCGTTACGGCATTAATTTCAACAATACAAAACAAAATCATACTTTAAATAGAAATGTCTAGCTGCTGATTAAGGCCAGGAAGTTTTTATTGTGAAAGATTTGCAGGAAAACTTGAATTTTATTAACAGTGGCTCGCTCCTAATGGAGAACGGCAACACAATTTATTGATTCTTGGCCTTTTATTTGAGAATTTATGCTGTTAAGTATAGATTAGGTCAGATTTGTATAATAAAGAGCTGTTAGGGAAAACCTTTTCTTCAGTTTAAAAATTATTTGATCAAGAATATGGGAGAGTCACTTATAAATTGAGAGATTAAATAATAAACAGGCAGGTTAATTTAGTGATATTTAACAGTGTATTTAAAGAACTTTAACATTCTCACGTGCTGTAATTTTACGTATTTTTTCTTTTATGTGTTTCTTTTTATATGTAGAATTGAATTAGGAAATGTAGGAACTTGAATGATGCAGAATTTCCCTGCGGGCCAAGCAAGCGCCTGAAAAAAAAAAAATCCTGTACAGAGGGACGGAGTGTTTTTAGAGGAGAGAACGACAGAAGCAAGCAAGCAATTACAGAAATGTAGGATGTGTTATTTACTGTGTGCTGCAGAAGGAAAAGAGCGAGAGAGTGTTGTTTGTCTTCCTGTGTGTGGCTGTATTTCCTTTCATCCGTGGTAAAATATGTCTCTTCTGGACATTCATTGGCTACATTCATTTTTTTTTTCCCCCCCTCCGCTTTGCTTTGCGTTACTCATGCACCATCTCCCGGCCCCGTTGGTCTGCCCTCACCGCTGCACCCCACGATCCAAAGCCTCCAGATGTGCTCGTGTACTCTGGTGATCATTACTGTCATTACAGCATCATTAACCTCACACCCACGCACACACACACACACACTCCTTCCTCCACTCTTGGACTGGGAATGACGCAAGTACTCCAAGGAAGACTTCAAGCTTCTTCTTCCATGAATGTAATTTTCAGTTGAGCTGTAGAAATGATTGAGCTTCACGACCTCCACTAAAGAGTTTGTCATCCTCAAAGTCTGGACTCCGATCCGGATCGAACCACAACCGTCTCCGGACTCTGAGCAAATTATACTTTTCATATGTGTTATTTGTATTATCTGTGAGACATCGCTGCGACACGAGTCAAAATTCTCTGCTTTCAAAGTGAAACCGAATGTCCGACTGCTCCACTGTCTATTGCTGCGTCTCCATCCAACTTATTCGCATTTCTGGTTATTCGATTAAATGAAATGCGAATGATGCGCATTTCCACCAACTACGTTATGTGAATTATCAGAGGTGATTTCATCCTACATAAACTAATGTCCACAGCAAAACACAGCATGCAGAGTTTAACTGAAACCCTTGCTGTGGAAGAATACTTATTACAGCCCATAAGCAGTTATACACGCCTTATAAATGCAGCCAACAAGCTAGCGACGCTAACGATAGCGCGTTGGCGCTCTGTAAACTCATTAAGTGTACCATGTGGTGGTAAAACTTTCAGTGTGGGTAAAAACAATCATTTACAAGGAGTGTCAAGTTATTTGTGAAAAATTTATACGTTTTTGGATATAACGAATAACGGATCCATCATTCTGCAGGTGCTTGCTAATGACTACCTGCTCTTCTGAGGTGTGTGTGTGTGTGTGTGTGTGTGTGTGCGTTTACCCAGCAGCGTACATTGCGTCCTCATCTTAATGTGAATAAACTGTTTCCATCCACTTTATTCGCATTTCATCTTATGCAAATAATCCACTGATCCACCTCTGCTAAGCGCATAAATTTTTAATGCGCATTTTGGAGTTAATGCAAATTAACAGTGTTTCCATGCAGGCTTTTTAATGCTTTCATTATTAGCATAAAAATAGTTGGATCGAAATGCGCTTTAGGTGAGAATGTCTACTCTGCTTTAGTTTGGTCCAATCAGATTCAGCGACCCGTCATCTCCATGACAACAACGGGTTGACTGTTTTTGACAATTTGCAGTGTTGCTTACTTCTGCTCTCACCAGTAAAACGTTGTTTGGTGTTACATTTTTCATATTGTGAAGAATTATATTTTCGCAAAACACCCTTGAGATATTATTGCATTTTAAGGTTGTCGCCCGCCCCGATTAGCAACCCCCCAAACCGTTCATTTTCAAAGTCTAAGCCCCAAATTTATTCAAGACCTGTGCAAAGACAAATGGCAGCAACAAAAATTTAATTGGCTGCCGTTAATCTTTGTCTACTAATTGTAATTCCACAGAAAATGGGATATATGGACGTTATACAAATGTCTCTTTGGCATCAGATCAATCTTCATTAACACGCTTCTGTTTGTAGCCGAGTGCCGTGACTCCTCCTGAGGTGTGTGTTTTGGCGGAGTTGGTTGACTGCAGTATTGTGGGGATTTTGCTCAGCTTTTGTGAGGTTATTGCTGCCGCTGGGCTTTCTGCAGCTCCCCTCCAAGCTGGTGACATATGATGGAAACGGCGCATACAGGCCCCTGCAGACAAAGAAATACAATTAATTGAATTTTTACCCAGCGAGGTATCTTTCATTCTTCTCCCTGCTTCTTCCTGTCATGAAAACACGTGCGTTCTGTAGATGTGCGTGCATGGCCGTGCACGTACGCGTCTGCATATCAGTCTGTATGCAGCGGCGTCCTTATGCGTGATATATTCGGCGTACCTATAGGTTATCGCAGCGCAGCAGCTGCACATAAGAAAGGGGCAACACACCAATTAGTCTCCTCTCGGCTCATCAGAGCTCCACTCGTGGGACCGTTGAGTGCATCCCAGCTCATATTAATGATACACCTTTCCTCCTTGATGACCCCCTTATGGGCAAGCCAAGGAACCTGCAANCCTTTTTTTAATAGCATTGGCAATTACTGCAGTGTCTGATTTGACAGTGATTTGGTTGATATTTAAATCCTGATTTTAATTGTTTGCTTGTATAATCTTTGCAAATGATCTTTTGATCTGATTGGTCAGAGACGTTTCATAACTGCAAACATAAGTCAGAGCTTTAATGATTGAGCCCCTTTAGAAAAACGCGGAACAAGACGGCAACTTTTTGTGTTTTCCGTTGCACTTGGCAGGAGGATGTTGGTAACAATTGCACAAACCCCGGAGGAAGTTCTTTACTCTGTTGATGAGCACTTCCTGCCTCATCACTGTCATACCCTTAATCACAGTAAATAACGCTCTCGGGTTTAATCCCTGCAACCCTTCCATACCTACGCCGATTTTTCAGTGCAGTGAATTCAAGGCCAGTGTTTAGCCGCTGCATGCAGAGGAAGAAAAGCGGTGTACGAACTGTACGGCGCGTGCAATTTGTCAAAGATGTCGAGTTTGGAAAGGAGAGGTTTGACGAACGTTCAGGATCCCTTCAGAGAACGTCGAATTCCCACGGCTGGAAACCAGGGTCTCCTCTCTGAGAGGCGAACGCGAGCAGCAGAAATCCCAGAGAGCTCAGCCCTCCTCCCCAGGTTTATATCCGACATCCAAGATACCATCAGCACACAACAAAGACAAATGAACGTACACACAGACAGACGCACTTCCACCACGCTGCTTTCGGCAGCATCTACAACCCTGTTTATCTTTTGTAAAAAAAAAAAAAGCGTGGAGAAATATGCTGGAATTCCCAACATTGCTCGCGGCTGCAGAGTTGTACATAGCTAATTAGAGGCGAAGATAAGACATGTAAGTAAATGTGCTGCTCTCTGTAGTCTCTCTCTCTCTCTCTCTCTCTCTCTCTCTCTTGCTGCTGGTTGTCTTTATTAGCAAGGGTCCTCGTCTCTTCAGAAGCAAAGACACATTTGTCACCCGCTGGGGATTCGATAAGGGGCCACGGATAAAACTTTAACCCCATTGTTTTAATGATGAGGCTGAATAATGCCTCAGTTCTCTCTCTCTCTCTCTCTCTCTCTCTCTCTCTCTCTCTCCNGGGGGGGGATGGGGGGGTGGGTGATGACTTAATTCACCGATGCGTTACTTTTTCATGCTGGGAACGTGGCTGTTCCAGTGGCCGACACGCGTGGAAATGTACAACACGTTGCACTTCCTGTTTAACTGACTGCCTTGTTGACGTCGGTCCTGCTTTATTTCCACGTCACGTCGACGCTTTTCTCATCCGCCACACGCCAAAACTCGTTTTACTTTAATGGGTACCTATGGATGCGTGAATGCGTCGCTCGTCTGCACGCTTTCTTATCAGGTTTTGTAGAATCGCGATGTATAGAACAAAAAATTGGCTCACTTAACGTAAGCGTGATCGTTGTCTTTCTCAGCTTGTGATAAACTGATTTTATCCTCTAAGAGAAAACGGCGCCTATTTTCCCCCGCAATTTTGAACGCTTTTTCTGCCCAGTTTGAATCAGCTGTTTCCCTGCGCTCTTTCCGTCTCTGTCACTGCTAATTCCGCTTTTGGCCCTCGGTGGGCGTGGACCGGTACGTGGTGTCACCAGCTGCTGCTTTCCACTTGCCAGCTTCCCACCTAAGATCACAGCCAGTTCCGTTTGTTGGAACACACAACCAAACCGAAGATACTGCTGCCTGCTGTCAAGCCTCAGGGGTTTTTTTTTGTGGTCGTGGCTCAGAATTATTTAGCGCATGCAGCGTTTCTGGGCCTCCATTTTAACAGCTTTAAGACCTGTAATGGTTTGAGAAAGACCAGCAATCTGCATTTGAATGTTTCTAAAACGAGAGAAATGATTATTGGTTTCAGAAAGGGCCCCATAGATGTCAAAACCTTGGTGATCAATGGTCAGGAGGTGGAGCAGGTGGCCAGTTTTAAGTTTTTAGATATCTCTTCCTCCCTGAAGTGGATGGACAACACAACAGCTAAGGGAAAGCCCACCAACGACTGTTCTTCCTCAGACAGCTGAAAAAGTTTAAAGTTTCAAGAGAAGGTTTGANAAAGCCCACCAACGACTGTTCTTCCTCAGACAGCTGAAAAAGTTTAAAGTTTCAAGAGAAGGTTTGATTTTGTTTTACAGAACTGTGATAGCATCTATTCTCACTTCTCAAAAAACAGTGTCGTTCAGTAACATCACAACCCAGGAAGCAAAACAGTCGGAGAGAATCGTGCGCGCGGCCTCAAGAATTACTGGCATCAGACTTCCTGCTCTCAAAGAAATCAGTCATATCTGGAAAAAACTGGGCTTAAAAATCTTAAAAGACCCGTCGCATCCTGCTAACTCTCTTCGGGAAAAGGTTGAAATCTCTCCTCAAAGACGACTCAGATTCAGGAACAGCACATAACATCTGCAATTCGTGTTTAAATGTTTCTAAAGACCTCGTTTTTAACTGTTCTTTGTAATTGTTATGACAATTTTATGTAGTTTAGCTGTGATCCCATGAACTTTTTAGCTGTTATTTATTGCTAATTAGCATTTCTTTGAGTCTCAGGACTCACTTTTTAGATTTGTCAGATATATGTGTAATCAATGACTGTTATTTGTTTATTTGTCTGTTTGTGTGTTGTGAGTGCATCGAGACAAATTCCTATCAACTTTGTGTTGACATGGCAATAAAGAANGTTTGTGTGTTGTGAGTGCATCGAGACAAATTCCTATCAACTTTGTGTTGACATGGCAATAAAGAATTGAATCTTACGGTGATTCGGCAGCGCGCCACATTGCGAGAAGATATGCAGGTCGGCTGCTTTTGGTGTGGATGATATGCAGATTTTTTTCATTTTCCAGCAGTGTGTGTGTGTTTGTGTATAACTGGAGGACAGAGGAAGGGGATGCTGCTGGGTGACTGATGGGTGAAAGTGATTCATGGGGATCTGGGGCAGCAGGATTCCTCGGTACACTACATCATCTTGTCATGCAAATTATCAACAGCCTCCCGACTCACGAGATGAATTATTTCCCCAACCTGCACTTTAACGGCAACCGCCCTTCAACGCAGGCAGCCCTCTTTTGCGTTTGCTCCTACGCGGCCCGTTCTCGCAGATGTGCAGACAACAGCTTTGTTCAGAACTGCGTAAGGTGTCGGAAGAGGACAAAAGAAGAAAGGGAGGAAGAGAGGAGAGGTTTGCCGTAGAATGGCTTCTGCTTGAACTAATCACCGACGGAAGGAGGATAGCTGACAATTAGCAAATCCAATCTTGCAGCCCGCAAATCAGTGACCAGAGATGAAAGGGAGATGATGAAGAGTGGGAGGGGAGAGAAGGGGGGGGCAGATTGGACATCAAACGGGACAAAACATAGAAGTGGACGGATGCTTCTTATTTAATTTGTTCCTTTATTTTGAGGTTTATGTCAACAGATATTATTAGCATTTAAATAGCGGTGCTGTTGGCGATTGCAGACTATTTAGACATGTCTAGCATTTAAGGGCAGGATGGCTCAGACGGCAGCAGCATATATAAATAAAGAGACATATTGAGACGGACTCTCCAGTCTTAGCTTTGCATTTTTCTGCTGCTCTGACTGGAATTCAATTTGACTGTGGGTAATTTTCCTCTGTTTGCCTTCAGTATGTTTTCGTTTCTCTCTGGCTGCTTACTCTTCGTATTTTTCTGAGCACCTCAACACCCCTCCTTCCCTCCTCCCTCCTTCCTCTGCCTGTCAAAGCAAAGGCCGGTGCCCAGAAGGGAGTCTTGATCACAAAGAACAGCACAAAAGAACCTGCGCTGTTTAAAGGCTGACAGGTAAATGGGATTTCTGCAGAAACAGAGACAAGACGTGGGTTTATCAGCACGGCGAGCGCGTGTTTTTGCGTACGCAGGAGCACTCAGCAGGAAAAGCATTAGCTCAGGAGAAGGACGGATGCTGTGGAGCATGGTCTGACAACAGAAAAACAGCAGAAAATCAGATGTCACAAACTCAGAAGATGTGCTGTAGCTCCCTTCCCGTGTAGCTTAAAGGACCATACCGGTGATTTTGCATGTTTGAGCAAAGTATGTACAACCTGCACACATTACGTTTGCAACCAGTAACTTTTTGTATTGCTTTTCCTACCTTCCAGACTGACACTGGTTTCAGTTCATTCCAGCACGCTATAAAAATCAACTTGTAGAAACTTGAAATAAATAATCCATCAAAGCAAACGCTAAGGCTGGATTTACACGACCACGCACATGCGACCTGATTCCGATCTTTTGCTTACATGTGACACACAGCAGATACACTTCCTGAAGATGTAAATGGTAAAAAGCCACATGGAATCGAATATTCTCAGATCCGTTTTGGGCCACTTGCATATGTGGAAATAAATCGGATGTGTATCAGATATCCACCAATGCGACTGCTGTCTAAATAAAAGATCGGAATTTCCTTCCCATTCCAACTCCAACGTCATGTTCTACCTTATCCGCATATGGATAGTGTAAGCGAGCAATGCGATGACCATTCTTTATATATCAGCCATGCTGAAAACTAAAATACAGTTTTATGTTTTAGAAATTTGTTACATGGAACATAACGTGTATGCGGATAGTATTTATTGGGCCTAACATACAGAATTGCTGGTATGGTCCTTTAATGGGTGAAGCCAGGCACTGGTGCTTGTACAAATAAAATTGACTTGACTGACACTTGGTGGGGCTCAAGTTGATTTTATTCCTGATGTAGGTCAACGGCTAGAATACGACGCTAACGTTAGCATGCTTCTGAAGGTGACTCTGCGGGCCACCCACGCCGATTATACTGTCAGGCTCTATGGATAAAAATGTACAGCAAGTGAAAACGTGCTGCTCTGACTGGATTGAAGCAAAGTGAAATGAGGTGTGTTGTGTATTTCATTACTGTCGGATCAATGCCATTTTTGCTTTTTCCCAGAAGGCTGCCTGCTGTCTTCATCCGGGAGGCGGCGGTGGCGGCGGCCCACAGCGTTAGACTCCCTGGACATGATGGTCTGAGAGCTTTCAGGCTTTTATCTGAACACATCATAAACATAGTTTTACTTACAACGTCCTCTTTAAGGGGCTGAAGGCATAAACATTGTGAAATCGGCTGCTGTGGTGTTTCGTGGGAATTAAAACCTGCAGATTCTCGATCTTTACAGGCTTAGCGGTTGAAGGTGAACGACCAGACGGTTTCCAGCTGAAATCCAAAAACTCCTGGACAGACTGAATCAAGAAAATAAATTTCTCTGTCCCCTTTACTTGCAGTTAAGTTGAGCTTAAAAAATAACTTTAACATAGGAATGACAGTTTTTAAAAAGTGCATATATTATTGTAATTTTAACTTACATTGCTAACATTGTCTTAAAAGGTTTTAAAGAGGTGATATTTGCATTTGAAAGGTATGAAGTAATTATTATAATAATTATTCAATGGAATTGCTTCGAAAATAATTTAGCAATCTCAAGTATATCACCAATGTAGTTTTTTTAAACCTATTTTTGCCACTTATGCCTTTGTATTAATTGCTGATTATTAATGAATTAATGTATTTTGTATGTATCTGAAGGCTGCCTAAAGACTCCACACCCTCAGACTTAACTGTCATCCAGAAGACCCATAAAAGCCATTAGTGACGCAATTTTATTTTGGAATAGTGACGCAATTTTATTTTGGAATCCCTCCACTCTCTTCATTCCAGATAGCCAACATAGGAAAAAAAAATTGACATTTTGAACTGAAGCTTTATTATCATATTTCAATGTTTTTCTCATTTTTGAAATAATATTTTTTAGCTTCCTGGTTAGAGTCACTGCCAGTCAACATTTACACGCTTTTATTCTTCGGCGTTTGAAGCTCTACTGGGTATTTGCCAGGAGTTTAGCTTTTGTTCTCACTTTTTATTTTATTTATGGTTCCATTTATTTATGCATTTATTTCTGTGCAGGCAATCTGGTATCAACCCCTACCCGTTCTGCTGAAACGATACCTGCCCCCTTCATTTTCCGTCTGTCGGACTCAGGAGGTCAGCCTAATCTTCAAAGGGGGCAGCTTTCTCAGCCGCTTTATCCTGCATCTGTTCTTTTTTTTTGTTTTTTTCTTTTTTTGGATTGTTTATGGTTCGACTTATAGCCTCAGTTATCACTGAAATGAAAGTGTGTTATCGGCAAGCTGCTGCCAAATTGTTTCTATCGAATGGTTTCTGCTCGGTAAGAACAAGCCGATTCATTTCCACATCACGTTGATTCCAATTCAGTTCTTAGCTATGTTTAAGAGCTTGAAAGAAAAGCCTATAAGTCAAAGGAAAAGAAGATTCCATTCTGCTGGATGCGCATCAAAGGCTCATACTGGCGATTTTGCATTTGTAAGCTCAATAAATACTACATCTTAAAGGACCATACCACCCATTTTGCATGTTTGAGCCTAATATATTCAGTTTTCATACATGTTACGTTACTGACAATCATTTCCCAAAGGATAAAACCGTATTTCAGCTTTCCTGATATTTTGCAAAATATCTTAATCTTTCAAACTCAAATATTCAAGCGATACACCCACCTTAAAAATCCGTGTTTCGCTTGCTTACCTTACCTCTGAAGAAAGAGCACAGATCATCGCTCTTCATGAAAATGGTTGCAGTAATAATGAAATTGCTAGGAAAGGCTGTGGATGTTACCTGCAGTGTCAAGGATAATAAAGAAATACAAATCAGAAGGCACCTCTCCACCATCTGCACGTTCTGGCCTCCCGAAATGCAGCACTGAGTGTTCTGACGTTTGAGTAAAAAGAACATCTCAGATAGACTGATTTTCTGCAGGAAATACAAAAAATGGACTGCTGTTGAATGGGGCAAAGTAATTTTCTCAGACGAATCTCCCTTCAGCGTGAAAGATGCGAAATGCAATGTACAGTGCCTTCCATGAAACATCCTGAAACAGTTTATGTTTGGGGATGCTTTTCTGGAAGAGGAGTTGGAGCCCTAAAAATCCTGCCAAAAGGCACAGCCATGAACACCAAATGGCACTTGGAAACCCTGGAGAACGAGCTGATGCCAACTGTGCGCAGTTAGTTTCCTGAAGAAATGTGCTGTTTCCAAGATGACAGAGCTCCGTGTCACAGGGCTAAAGCTGTGAAAGAGGGAAAAAAACATCACTGCACCCACGGCCAGGAAATTCCCCAGATTTAAACCCAATAGAAAATACCTGGTTGGTGGAATCAATCAGAAGATTAACTTCTGTTTTAAAGGCCAAAGGACAGCACTGCAAAAAATAAAAAAAAACTCTAGTGAAAGAGAAAAACAGTATTTCGTTTGAAATTTTTCTGAATTTTTGGCCTTCTTTCCATTGTACTTCTTGTAAAACACCAATAAATGAATGTTGTTGTGTTTGGAGTGGTATTTTAACTCAAAGAAAAGTTTACACAAAAACGCGGGGAGTGCAATACTTCTGGCCAGCGCTGCATGTTTTGTGTTGTCAGTAATGACAACACAAACATGTATGCAGGCTGTACAAACTGGACATAAACATGCGAAATCACCGGCATTTTCCTTTAAACAGGTTAGCCTAGCACAGCCAAGGCTCGGTGCAACCTGGAGAAAGATGGTAAAATAAAAATAAAAATACAGAATCTCTTTTATTAGTGAGTATTTAAACAACAGACATTACAAAACTGACCTGATTATTGTGATGTATTGATAACTGATACGTGGCAAACACAATTTAAAATATTTCCCAGATTTCATTCCGATGAAATTTATTGCCAGACTTAAACAGATCTAAATTTGTGTGTGTGTGTGTGTGTGTGTGTGTGTGTTTTATGAATCACTTCTCCTCCATGCAATAATACAGTAGTAATGCCTCTTTTAAAGCAAATGCTAAATGAAGTCAGTAATGCATGAGGGAATGTGGTTGCATGATATTTTTAATTTTATTGATTTATTTTTTGCCCTAATGCACATGTTAAATCTGGACTGAGTTTTAGGAATTAGCCCCATAGTGTTTAGCTAACGTTCGGCTGTATCAGCATCTTGAGCACATTTCTGCTGCTGTTTTAATAAAATTTTTTTTTTTTTTTTAAAGGCTTAATTCATTTTAACCCTCTGCAGTCTCAAATCAACTTTCCAAGAAAATGCTTCATTCAAAAAACCATAAATAACAATTCCAATCTAAAAGAGTTTAACAAAAAAAAATCTACAGTAAATCATCAAAAACTTGTCAGTTTTCTACTTGATTCTGTAAGATTTTAGAAAATAAAAGAAAGTCTCCAAAAATCAGCCAATAACGTCTCAAAAGTGACTTTAGACTCCAGAAAAACCAAAACCGGTAAACAGATTCAGTATACATTTGCTGCTGCATGGTGTGTGTCTGTGTGTGTGCATGTGGGATGTGGCTCATCAGAGACGTGATGATTGAACTCACACGTATACATGTGCACACACACTCCCACACACACATTTGCCTGATTAATCACGGCTTCGTGGTGGGTTTCAGAAAACCGTCTCACCCCCGGAAGGACTCTGTTCTTCATCCTTCGGTNCTTCGTGGTGGGTTTCAGAAAACCGTCTCACCCCCGGAAGGACTCTGTTCTTCATCCTTCGGTATATTATTCTTTATTATCGGCGTGTTCGCGTCTTCCTCCCACCGCCACGTCTCTCAGAAGCGGTGAAGAAGTCGCAGCCATTGTATCGACATTATAACGTCCAACATGTCCGCAATTGACATCATGAATTGATTCCATCAAATATTTTTCCCCGCTTCATCCTGTTGCTGCTTTGCTTTGTTTTCATTCACAACGGTTGAGTTTTGTAATTATTCACAGGATAGTCAAAAAAAAAAAAAAAAAAAATTCTTAACATGGAAGGACTGCACCGTGAAATCCAGAACACACATGCCTTTATACGCACACACACACACACACTCACATTCACAGCATAATGAATTCATGTTTTGGCCTAGAGGCAGAGAGGGCATTTGTGGCCATTTGGTCCCTCATTTAGAAACAATTGCATGGCCACACATACATGAACACACACACACACACACACACACACACACACACACACACACACACACACAGACTAGATAGTTGGGCCTGCCCAGTTTATTCATTCACCTCGAGCAGTGGCAAGATCATATGAAAGGCTGTTATTTCTGGTCAGGAACGGTTTCTATCAAACACACACACACACACACAGATTCATAAAATTTGTGGTAGAGCCCATAACGTTATCAGTGAAGGTCCACCCATAAGTCACAGCAGGGTGGGCTTCAAACTTCACGCGGTGCTGCTCTTCCTGCAGCCTCAGGGTTTGATTGCAGATGAATTTAGCGCAGGCAGACACACACACTTACACACAAACCCAAATCATCAGTTTTCATCTATGGTGGATTAATTATTTAATGGTCCAGTATGTCTTGACATCACTCTGAATATTAACATAAATTTAGGTCATATTTGTATTCTGGTGCAGAGTGTTGGACTTCAGCAGCACTTGATTGGGCGACAGGAGAGTTTTTGGAGGGATCTTCACGGTATTTGCAGATTTCTGGGACAGACCAGTGTCTTCCTCGTGCTCAGACAGCAATATATCCTCTTTTGTCGCCAGTTTTTATTATTTTTTTGGCTGGATGAGCCTCCAGAGACGAGGCAGTGAGCAGGCAGTCTTCCCGCCATGAAAACACTTGCCGTTAAAAAAAAAAAAAAAAAAAAATGGAGCAGCTCGTTTTCTCTGCCAAAGCCTGAAGTGAACTCATTTTAAAACCTTACCTGCTTTAAATACACATTAACTTATGCACACACCTCACATACATACACGCTTGTGTCAATACTCATTTCAGGCTTTCTAGCTCGTAACCTTAAAGGAGCATACCAGCATATTTGAGCCTAATAATACAAACCGCTTATGTGTTATTGACAAACTTTACTGGAATACATTTTAGATTTCTTTTTCCTACCTTCCGTTGGTTTCAGTTCATCCCAGAGCGTGATAAAAGTCAACATGTAGAGACTTGAAACGTGTTAAGAGGTAAATAATCCATCACAGCAAACATGACATCTATTAAGTTTATTTATTTTTTTAAGTAACTTCATTTATTTAACCGATCCAACACGGAGCTGCACGGGAGATGACGTGTGCCTCCGCCAGGAAATATAGTCCTAGGAGAAGATGACTTTTACAGAGAAATTAAAATTTTGTTTGCTTTGCCTTCAACAATCGTGCATAAGTGTTTTGGAAGTCAAAACGGTGAATTTTAAGGAAAGATTGAAAGATTAGAGGATTTGGCGAAATAATGTGAAATCTAAATTACGTTTCAGAAATTGTCAGGAACGTTACATGTATGTGGGTCGTATGCATTGGGCTTAAACACGCAAACTAGCTGGTATGGTCCTTTAAGGCTAACCACAACCTTAACTCCTAAAGTTAATTCAGTTCCTGATCTCAAATCTAACTTTGGCATGAAACGCCAAAACCACCTTCCGCTTTTCTGTCCTGACGCTAGGAACTCACGCCTTGCTTCTATGCAAATCTTGAATCCAAATTTACTTGCAGAAGCGAAAACTGGCAACTTGTTCTGAAGGTCGAGCCTGAAATTGGCTCGACCTTCATGTAAATCCCAAACCAAGTTCAAAAGCTCAGACGAAGTGCTACCGTCATACAGAAGACAGCTCGTTTTTCCTCCTCTCAGTCAAAGTGAAGCTTATTTGCGCTTATTTTAAGTGCACAGTCATTCCAGTCAAGCGCCACAGCATCACTGCTGCAGGCGAATCCAAACCCTCACCGTTCTATTAATGATGGTGTCAGTAATTGAAAATAAATTGAAAATCGTGGCTCCCTAATGAAAGTTCCCAAGGTTCTTTTTAAAAATTCTTTTAAAAGCGGAAGTCCCCAAAGTTCTCTCGGTTTTCTCTTTCTGAGTTTTTCTAATTTTCTCACTCTTCCTCCCTGCCTTTCCTTCTCTCCCTCATAAAAATTTAGGATATTAATAAGTATCCTGGAATGCAGGAGAAGGTTAAAAAAAAAAGGAAATCTGGATCAGTGCTCTGCTGTTTGCAACCTTGTCGGGATCCAACAAGGGATGGATGATATCACCTTAAAATAAAGTCAGGATATCTCCAGGTATTTTTGTCATAACGAGGAAAGTAGAGACAAACCTGAATCTGGCGACCCCAAAACCAAATGCATGATTTATGCACTTTCTTCATTTCTGTGCCAGAGTCTGTGCACTGACATCATTTTTCTCTTCCTGCCTGTCTCCGTCTCTGACAGGTGTGAATGCGGTCTTCACCGGTCATTATCACCGGAACGCCGGCGGTTGCTATGGCGGCTTGGACATGGTTGTGACTTCAGCTATCGGCTGCCAACTAGGCAGCGACGTGCACGGCGTCAGGGTGGTGGTGGTGACGGCAGATGAAGTCGTCCACCGCTACATCAGCCTAGAGGCGCTGAGTGCTCGCGGCGTAGACGAGGACCTCAGGAAGCTCCTGCAGGCGTGAAGGCCGACGGAAAAGCTGGGTTCTTTTTTTGTGTTGATTTGTACAATTTTGACTACATTTTCTTCGAGGGATACACTAAGTTTTCGTGAGATTGGCTGACCGGAGAACTCACCTGATAAAGAAGTAAAACATTATCCATATGTGTATATGCTTTTATAATCCAAGTTGAAACTCGAGCGATAGAAGCTCACTTAGGCCATTTTCAGACCTGCGTTTTGTTTGCTTTGGTCCGACTCAGGACCAAAAAAAAAAAAAANAAAAAAAAAAAAAAGAAAGTTTGCTATGCCAGAAAAACTATAGAACATGAAACAGACAGAATTGGGACAGAATCTTGTCCAGCTGAAGCAGACCAAACCACGCAGGTATGAGAATGCCTTGACATTATCCAAAATAAGCTGGCAGATCTTTTAGCAATAACATGTTTTAGTGTTTTTGTGATCTGTGGATGTTTTACTTCAACATGTAACACATTTTAATTTAATATTTGCTTAGACACGCCCACAAAGTAATCACTTTTCACTTCAGGCCCGGCACAGCTGCCCAATCAGAACAGAATAGGTGGGACCTTAAAGACTTAAAATGACTTCTTTTTTTTTTTTTTTAANTTTTTTTTTTTTTTAACTCAGTGTGCACAGCAGTGCTCGCTGTAACAGGCAAGAGTAGATGTGGATCAATGTGTGTCTTTGCAAATTAAAAAATGCAGCAGTTTCTAAATATGAACACAGAAAACTGCGTAATATGTCCACATAAAATCAATAACAGCCTCGTAAATAACCAGCAGCTGAATTTCCGGTAAACCCCGTGTATTCTGTAAAGGACAGAACAATTTTAGTATTTAAACTGTGGCATGTACTGTACATTTTACCAGCAATAAGAGAAAAGCTGTAAATTAAAACCAATAAAATCTCAAGATGATGCTACATGCCACACGATATAAATTTTATAGTCTAATAATGACAAAATGATACCGAGTGTGTTTTTTCTCTCTCTGCAGCATCTCCTGTTGTTTATTGCAGACTGGATGTTATATCTGCTTTCTGCTCTAAGCACAAAGTTATTAAATGATTGTCAAAGATTGTTAAATGTCCTCGCAGTCCTCCAATATCACAGGTAGCATTACGTCACCTGACAGCCGTCCTGTCCTCCGTCCTGTTAAAGCTCCAGTGGTCGGATGTTGACAGTGTTTAACTTACGCTGTAGCTGAACGTTTCCATCTTTAAAGGATGATTCCACCCTAAAACCTGATATTTCAGGGTCTGTTTTGTTGTTTGCTGGTGGAATCGTTTTCTTCCTGTTTCTGTGCAAAACATGAACATCACCAGCTGCAACTGATCCATTCCCCCTTCTTCCTTTTTTATTTCTTTTTAAAAAAAAAATCCAACATGTGCCATGTCGGATGTGGGCTACATGTAGTGTGGTCTGCATTCATATTTATTGGATATTTGCCAACGCAGCTGTCATCTCATGGGGTAATTCATAAAACATGTATGTTGGTAGCATCACGCAACCACATTCTCGTTCAAAGGCTGCGTTCACATCACACGCTGAAGTGGCCCGGATCTGATTTTTTTGCCTCTGTGTGACTCAGATCTGATTTTTTCATATCAGATATGGGCTGCTTGCATATGTGGTCCTAGATCCGATCCATATCCGATCTCTGGTGATGTGACCGCTGTCCGACCGCTCAGATTGGAATTCATGTGGTTTTTTTAACTCCTCTTTTTAACTTCTCTCACATGTCGTCCTCATTCAGTGTCGGCGCCTCATAGCAGCCCGGTAAATAACAAATATGGAGGAGAGCAACAACAGCGACAGAGGTCAGCGGAGAGACAAAGAAGCTTAAAATTTGTTGGATATATATGAAGACGTCCGAAAGTTCCTCTGTGAACTTGTGAACATGGCGGTCCCACCATAGCTGGCTCCGCCCTCGTACCCACACCTTTCTCTGCATGACGTGTAGCAACAGCCGCTAACAGAGCAGCTGCTATGGCTTTTGTTTTTTGTCGCCTTCTCGCTTTCATTCTCATCATTATCTGCATCATCTTCCAACCTCCGCAACAAATAACCCTGACACGTATGTTTTATTGTCACACAAAAATTATATTACAATATCTTATTATATATATATAAGATATTATAATGTTATTCTTGTATACATGCGGCTCACATTTTAGTTAAATCTGCGCATTAGTGGCAGTTTAGGACCTCAGCGGTGGTTAGACGGTATCGGATACAGGTCACTCACAAACATGAACATGAACCATCAACACAAAAAGATCAGATCTGATTAAAAAATCGGAATTGAATTAAGGCCTGTAATGTGAACGCAGCCAAACACGTCTGCTAACGACCTCTTTTAGTGTTTTCTTTGAAAGAGGAAATGGACATTTTCTTATTTACATTAAGACCTGTTTGAGTCTGGTGGTAAATATCGGCATTATGACATCTGAGTGATGTTTTAAACTGTATTTGCCTGATATGTTAGCGATCAATAAATCTGAAATATGATCAGATGTAGGATAGAATTTAATCAGGCAGTTTTATTCAAGCATCAGCCGTTATGCACTGCATCTCTCTCTCTCTCTCTCTCTCTCTCTCACACACACACACACACACACAAACCACTCCTGGTGCACCTGGACTGTCAGTAGTGTTAAGATCTCTTACCTCTCTTAGTGTCAAGCTCTTACAATATGGAGCTCTAAATCAGAGAATTAAGCTTTCCTTTGCCGATTTAAAGGTCAGTTTTTCTTTGACACCAGATAAATCAGGATAAATGGCAGCTGTTAAATATGAAGCAGCTCATTAATACACTGATCTTCATTGATTTTTACCTGAGACCCACCTGACAACAATGTGTTGGTAATGAGACAAAGATGCACTGATGAAGGTAAGGGAAGCTTTATAAATGAGCTTGATTTTTTTTTTTTTTTTTTTTTTTTTTTNTTTTATGAATTACCCCCGCAGACTGACATTTCCACACAATTCTGGACTCGCATCATAAAGTGCTGTAATGCAGCTTTTCCTGCTTGAAATATAATTAAGTCATTGTGGAGCTTTAAAGATTCATTTGCACCCATGGCAGATTTTGTTTTCAGCAGTCTCAGAAACTAAAACCTCGCTGCACATGCAGGTCGTTTCAGGTCTAAACCTCACAGGTATCAGAGGATTAAAAAAAAAAAAAAAACNAAAAAAAAAAAAAAAACTGGATATAGGCAAAAAAAACAAAAACAAAAAAAAATCTGAATTGGGCGTCAAGATTTTACCAGAGGAAAGCTGTCATACAAGAGATGAATTTTTTGCACTAATAGACCAGAATGGGAGCACACCTCTTGCTCTTAGGCTGGATTTACATGACCACGCACATGTGACCTGATTCTGATCTTTTGCTCATGTGACACGCATCGGACACGCTTCCTGAAGATGTAAATGGTAAAAAGCCACATGGAATCAGATATTCTCAGATCTGTTTTGGGCTACTTGCATATGTGGAAATAAATCGGATACATATCAGATTTATTTCTGCTAATGCGACTGCTGTCTAAATATACAGATCAGAATTTCCTTCCCATTCTGACTCCTATGTAACGTTCTGCTTTATCTGCATATGATGATGTCAGCATCAATATGATGACGCTCTCTGTAACATAAATGGAGGACATACTATATATCAGACATGCTGATGTGTGTTTGTCAAATAGACGTGTTGGTGTGTGATAACAGGCTCCTATTACAGCAGCAAAACTCCAACTTCACCCCCGCTTCTCCTCTGTGATTAACCGATGAACACACGTGTTCTGATGGAGAGATAAACACTCACACAAGATATCAGATGTTTCTGCATGGGAAAGTTTTAACTGCTGATCAGATTTTTAACTAGTTCTTTCCTCTTAGTCCATTGAAGCGTTTTGGTTTCATCCATCTCAGAAATGCGCGCATGTGTAGCTGCATCCTGCTACTACAGGTCAAAGGTCAAAGCGTGTAAATAAAGGTGTCAGATATGAGCCACTTAAAAAAGAAAATGTAAATAACTGAACAAAAAAGTCAAGATATAAGCAAAAGATCAGAATTGAGCATCAAGACTTGTGTAAATCCAGCCTTAGTGTCATTATTTGCAACTCGCAGCTAAATTCATCTTCTTCAGTAAAGATTTTATAACTCTGAGAACAAAACAGTAACTGCTCTTCTTCAGAAAATTGTTCCTGGAATGCACTGAATGTAACGCCATGCGAAGGTTTATCGATTCTGAAATATCCATCTACCAGAGCTATTTATGCTACGTTTGATGTTGCTGCAGTCTCAGCCTCGTTGGCCTTCCTATGCAAGCTAACTGCATCAAATGTTGTGTGTGTTTTTATGTATGTGATGTTTTGTCGTCTGACTGATCTGAGAGATGTGGAGCCTGCTGGGATCTGGTCTGGGAACGCCTCCTTACAAACCACCAGCAAAGCAGAATCCATCGCACTTCCACAAACAGCAGCAATCAAAGCATGGAACTTTTTAATTGTCCAACCGATAGAATTCATTCTTTATGTCCTGGAACACAGTTTAGTGCTTAAGAAGTGACTTTTATCTTTTCTGACAAGGAAGAAGGAAGGTAAAAAATTACTTCAAGAAACAATTATTTCTCTCTGTGGTTCTGGTGGCGTCTGATGGTTGTTTTGGAGACTTTCCGTCTCCAAAACCAACTAAATCTGCAGTCTTCCAGCTGTGATCCTTGGAGATTCTTCGTCCACTCGAACGGTCATCCTCACTGTGCGTGGAGCCAACGTATGTCCACGTCCTCTTCCAGGCCCACTGAGAAAAATAATTGTTTCATGATAAGAATTTCTTTTTCCTTTCAGTTATTTTACTTTGATTGAAGGTTATATTTTTGTGAGTATTTTGAATGAAAAATGAAGAGGTTAAAAAATAAAGAGTTTTTTTTCCCCCCATGGTCCATTATGCTTTTATTTACCAAGGATGCCAAAATCTGTGTACATCGCCAGACCAGAGCTGCGATGAATATTTGAATAGTTGGGCAGATCGTTGGTTTGAGAGAGGAGTAAAGGAGGCATTTATGTTCATGTAGAGACCTTCCCTCAACAGAAATGGAGGTCTCAGATACAATCTACCACCACCTATAATGCTGCTGTTTTCCCTTCCAAAGACATCTGGGGGACCATTGAAAATTAGAAGTTACAATTTGTTGTTTGAAATTTGTTCATTGTTTTACATTTGAATGATGAAATTCACATCACACATTATTCAAAAGGATTTGAATAATATCTGATTTGAATTGAAGGTTAGTTGTTTTGACACCATAGTTACTGTAGTTACTGGAGGTTTAACCTCCTTCTGTGCTTTCATTTCTGACTGACGAAGCTGTTTGGATGGATGGTGAAACGTTTCAGAATTAAAAACTTGGACCCAGTTGACCTGACTGAGTTTTATATAACTTATAGTCAGGTCATAACGCAGAGTGACAGTGGTGTGAGCTGTTGCTGATGGATGGTTGATGGAGCAGAGTATTTCCTGGCTGTTCAGTGTCGCTGTTACAACCCGACTAGCCATAGCTTTATTTTAATTTTTTTTTTCTGCAACAAAATTAGTTTCTGCATGAGCTAAAAAAGACTCTTCTCAATTTCTCCCTCCACACACACACAGAGAAACTCTCACTCCGACTGACTGGGGATGTAAACGTGTTGTCATGGCAACGCTTTACCAACACATCTTTACGTCTCAGCGAGCTCGTGAATCTCCTACAGAAAGCGGGTGCCGGCATGTTTTGGTGCGAGGTCCGGCGGCTGCTGTAGATGATTTTTCCATCGCTGACCTCATTTCACACTGACAGATTCTGTCCCTCTTCCAAAAAAAAGTCAGCGGGGGGGGGGNGAGGGGGTGTCGGTCCGAGAGGACAGGATAATGACTGTGATGTGTGAAGACGACTCAGTCCATCTCCTTCATTTCCTGTCTGAGAGGAAACCTCATGTCCTTATCTATTTTTATATCCTCATGGTAGCTGAATTCAAGCACATTGTTCTTTATCTTTTGGTGTGTGTGTGTGTGTGTGTGTGTGTTTGAGAGCACATTTGCTCTGTGAATTGAGGAACATCAAATGCTTTGACTTGTTCCTGCCTGATGACCGTACCGAATAGCACAACTGTGACACGGCCTGTTGTATTTTGTAATAAATGTTGATTTGAACTAATGACGAGTGCAGGGTGGCGAGCCGTAAAATAACATCATGGTGTCTCCAGGTATTTTTGTTGTAATGACATTTTAGACGACGAACAGTGTTGTGTTATGATTGCAGAAATAAACGATAGTGCAAAATGCAGCAACATGAGTAAAAATGAATACGTGTAAAAGTAGACGCAGTGCAGTGTTTCCCTCAATGAAAGTATACGTAACTAAATCCTGTAATATTTTTATAAACATTACTCTAATTATTTTGACCTGCTAGTCTTCAGTACTGTATAAAACATAGTGTCACCAAATAAAATTAATGGATGGTCTTTGGCAGGTTATGATTTTCCTTTCGATGCTAAATAGCATCTGATGCTTAAATTCGCTCTGAAATCCAAATCCACCACAAGCCCACGTAGCTAAAGTTAGCGTAGTGGCTAAGCTAACTGTTCATACGTCACAATGAAAGTCACCTCTGACAAAAAGTTGCTGATTTCTCTCCATCGTTTGCTTTTTCTGTCGCAGAGTACAACTAGCTACTGCGACTGAGTCGGTGTCACTTTTGTGTCGCAAATTAGCTTCTTGGTTTTCCTCCTCTTCCTTCTTGGTATTCACCCGGGTGTTTCTGCTTCAGGCGGAGAAACAAATTTGTTGTATTTCTGTCATTTGCTGTTAGCCTGATAGTCTTGTGGCCGAACCATTTCCGAACAACAGCGATTGTTCCCTTTTTTTCGGAGCTAATGCTACATTCGACTTGAACTCAGAATTTTTCACCTCCGACTGAATTCCTCAGAACTCAGAATTCCTACTTGGAAAGTCAGGCGCAGTTCCTCAGCCTCGGTTCAGTGTGACGTAATTTCAATATGGCTGCTCGAGCTGGGCGCGATTCTTAAAGCGTAGCACAAGACTTAACGTGTTGATAAGAGCAAATATCATGCAGCCATGTTCCCTCATTCATGAACACCTGTTACCGTCATCTTGTTCTGTTTGCCTCCAAACCGGCGTTACTTAGGTATTTCCTTATTTCCATATTTCCGATAAAGCAATTCATAAAACACACTGACGTGTAAAAATTAAGACTCATTTCAGTCTGATGGTAAATTTCAGCGGTTTAAAACCTGAATGATATTTTAAATTTTTGCCTCAAAATGTATTAATGGTCAATAAATTTGATATTTAAGCTCAATCAGCTGATCGGCCAGTTTATTTAATTGCAGCGCTTTCTCTCTCTCTACCTGCGTGACTGAGGTGAACCGTCACAGACGAACACGAAGGCGCTTTTGTGATGAAATATTGCGATATTGCAAATAATATAGCAACAACACGTCCTCAGAAAATGTGTTTTCTGGAGAAGTCTCTCTCTTCCATCTCGGCAAGAGATTCATTCCACTGTGACAGATGAAAGCTGGTTCCTGTTTATTGATCCAGCATCGTGTTCCAAAGTCCGCTAGTACACACCACAAGCTGCTGTAAGACACACACAAACACACACACACACACACAGAAATATTACACACAAAACACACACTCAAGTCTCTCCGCTGAGCTTTCATCAGCTCCCAGAGCAAAAACATCCACCAGTGACTGATGTTTTTTTCTCATTCAACTGCACACTCCAAGTGAATGTGGCGGGCTCAGGTCAAAGGTCGCCTGCTTTTGAACAAACATGAGTGGCCTGTGCAGAGCCTGAGAGCACAAAGGGGATGTTAACATTTCAGAAGTGAGCCTCGCAAATCACCAGAGGCACGAAGAGGAGCTTATTTAATTTTTGACTGTGTTTTGATTCCTAATGGAAACTGAAGATCCGTTAAGAGGATTCATTCCCAAACCAGAAATCTGCAACTCCGCCACATCGAGGGCGCTCCGGTCCGCAGATATTCTTGGTATTTGTAACAAAAAAAAAAAAAAAAAAAAGTCCCGAGGCATACCGCAAGTAACTCAACCAAGTCTAACAGGAAAGATTACTGTGAAGTCGAATTTACCTAAAGTCAAAATCAAACTGACAGTTTTCACTAAAAAGTTATGACAGCTGAGACAGTCATATTACATGGTCCACCAGTTAGAGCCACCATTGCCATGATTGGAAAAGAGAGAAGTCATTTCATGACACGGAATTTCTACCCGAGGACCTCAATCCACTTTTGTTTCTTTCACTCCTAAGACTTCATACCCAACCCTGGAAGGACTCGCAGCAGAACAGGAGATTTGTGGGTAAACGACAACACAACTGAGAGCTTTATTGTCAAAAATTGCACCCAGAGAGTTTCTCTAAGTGGATTTTTGTTGTTGTAGCATAAATCCTGCTAATTCTGTGATGTGATTAGCAGCTTAAAGTCGAAGGGTTTAGCAGAGTAGAATGTCCAGTCATGACCGCTCGGCTGAAGCCACAAACACAGAAGAGTTATGAGCAATAATGCATCCAAGTTGTAATTCAATACACCACTTCCTGAAGCCATGAAGCGGCTTCAATGAGTGGCTTTAATTTTTATTATTATTTTGAACAGTGTTTTATACAGTGTGGTGTAATTTTACACTCATATTTTTGTCATTTCTAGCTGCCTTCCTATAAATTATAACCTACATATCATATGTGCCTTTTATATATGCAGCACTAAAGAGAAGTAAGAAAAATCTGCTCGCAGCACGGCTCAGTAAGAGTAATAATAATACAGTAATATCTGTAATGGATGTGAACAAGAAGAGAAAAATGAAAAAGAAAAGAAACAGGAAGAAAAAAAAGGGTGCGTGTTGTCCAAATATATACTGTATGTTGCTATAAGAGAATATGATAAGAAAATATGAGACATTTCATTGCATTAGAAGGTTTATTACAGGACTCCGCCTCTTTATAAATTTGGACAAGTTGAGCCTTGATGCATACATAATTTTCTGTATTTAATAGAGTTGCAAAACTTTCTGGATCCATACATTTTGGGGGCAGTAACTGTAATAAATAAATTTAAATTCTTCCCTCAAATCCTTCTGGTATTTCTTGTAGGAGAACTACCCCAGATTCTGTGGGATATCAAAATAGAACTCCTCTTTAAAGGACCATACTGGTGATTTTGCATGTGTAAGCCTGCCTGCATACATGTTACGTGACTGGCGACCAATTTCCAAAACATAAAACCGTATTTTTTTAATTGTCCTGTTATTCTTATAAATCCTCTAATCTTTCAAAATCAAATGCTCAGGTGATACACCCACCTTGAAAGTCAGTGTTTCACCTGTTAACACGTATGTCTGAATGCAGAAGGGACGATTGTTTTTGGTAAAAGCAGTTTTCCCTTCCCTACTCATTTAAAACCAAACCAAACCAAACTTAAGCCAAATTAAATGTTTGCACTGCAACTCAGTCTGGCCAATTAACTCACACTGTAACCACACTATAGATTGTTGTTTTTTTGTTTTTGTTTTTGTTTTTTTTTTACCTTATTTCATTTTTTTACTTCTTCCTATTTTATTGTTTATTTTTAAATGTTACTTTATTTTGTTCTTCTTGTCTTTTAAATGTTGTTTTAATGCATTTTGTTTGTGTAGAGCACTTTGAATTGCCTTTGTGTTTGAATGGCGCTATAGAAATAAATTTGCCTTGCAGAGACTTACATTGTCTTTACTGCAGCTCCGTGTTGGTTAAATAAAGTTATTAAAAAAAAACATAGTAGACATAGGGTTTGCTGTGATGGATTACTTATCTCAAGAACGTTTTATATCTATATGAGCTGATTTTTGTAGCGTACTGGAATGAACTGAAACCAATGAAAGTCTGGAAGGTAGGAAAAACAATTCTAATATTTACTGCTCCAGTAGTATGTTTTGGAAAATGGTTGTCAGTAACATACCGTGTATGTGAGTTGTATTCAAACATGCAAAATCACCAGTACGGTCCTTTAAAGTGTAGATTTACGAGGATAAAAGTTCAACACACACACACACCACACTCGGCTTTCCTCCAACAACACAGCCCTTTCATTTCTCCACAGTCCACAGGTGTGTGGGGGAAGCAAATGAAAGCTGGCGTATCTAATTGCGGCCTGACGTCAGGGTTCCGCCCCTCCTGGCCGCCAGCCCGCTGACAGAGCCAGCCATCTGTGGCAGAGCGCCGGCGACAGGCCCATCCATCGGCGTGCCCTGCCCTCCGGGCCCTCCGCCAGAGAGCCAGACTGAGCGAGCTGGCAGGGATCAGCGCTCCTCGCTCTCTCGTCAAGCTGGATGGCGTTCTGATGACTCTTAACATTCAGCGAGGTCACAAATGTTCATGTTTCACTTGATTTAATGCAGCGGTTTAGTTTGAGCTGCGCAGTCTGGCAGCTCACTGATCAATTTCAACCGTTGCCTTAAAGCCCATATTAACCAATTGATCCGTGTAATAGCTATAGCCAGTTCAGTAAAGGATAATACCAGTGATGTGGCATGTTTGAGCCCAATATATACAAAATATTCTGCTGGAGCGGTCAATATTACAATTGTTTTTCCTCCCTTCCAGCCTGCTATTGATTTCAGTTCATTCCAGGATGCTAAAAATGTACTTGTAGAGATTTGAAACGTGCTGAGATAAATATTTCATCACAGCAAACAACATGTCAAATAAGTTTTTTGTCAAAGTAACTTCATTTAACCGGTCAAACGTGGAGCTGCATGGAAGAAAATGTATGTCTCCACCAGGAAATATAGTCCCAGGAGATGACGGCTTTTTTTTTTTTTAATTTTATTTTATTAGGGTCAACCCCTTGAGATGTTGAATTTTAAGGTGCATCACCTGATTATTTGTTTTTGAAATAAAAAGAAAACTAAATATAGTTTTATGGTTTGGACATTGATTTTTAGTAATTTATTTATTTACTAGGCTTAAACATGCAAAATTGCCAGTTTGGTCCTTTAAGCTTTTTTTTTTTTTTTTCCNTTTTTTTTTTTTTTTTCCATAGGAAAGAGTAAGTGTATACAGGGAAAAAAACCTCAAAATTGCAGCACAAATGCCCACATTCTGGTCATAAACAGAAATCGTGATTGTGATTATTTTTTTTTAATTATATGCAAAATCAATTTAAATAATTTAACATGAGTAACACAACACATGCAATTCACATACATTAATTCATAGAGGGTATGACTCCATAAATTACATCCATTCCAGAGAGCTGCAGATGGGCTTTCAGACGGCGGAGGGACACGCTGCGCACGGAGACGTTAACAGGTAAGCGAGTTTAAAAACCCTCCAGCAAGGTTAATCACCGCTGACAGAGAAGCTCACATGCATAACTCAGTCAGTTCGCTGGATGATAATTGAGAGAGGAAACCTGCAGCGATGAGAAAATTAGAATGATAATTGTCTTCCTTCCTGGTGTTAAACTAAAAAATTCATTATTTTTTTTCATTTAGATGTCAGAGTTAAACTAATTTCAGCTGAAATGTTACGTTCAGGAGAGGAGAGAGGATCTGCAGCCAGCATCCACCTTGCTGGAGCGCCTTTGAGCAAGATCCTAACCAGATCCTGAAGTGTTGACCTTTGACCTCCAGCAGAGAGCACAGAACAGCTAGTCAACCAAATGCTGAGGTCAGTTGAGTTCATGTTTTTAGGTTTTAACCTGTGAAATAATGAACAAACATCTTTTTGACTGAGCTTGAGATCATCCATCATGGCAAACTCTTACGTTTTTGTCAACTCTACTTTATTTAACGAGCTGCACAAGACAATGTATGTCTCCGCCGGGGAATATAGTCCCAGGAGAAGACGTCTTTTACCGAGAAATTAAAACGGCCGTCCCTTCTACAATCATGATAAGTGTTAGAAGGTGAAAGGTTGGATTTTAAGGTTGTATCACCTGAACATTTGATTTTGAAAGATTTGAAAAAACAACAGGAAAATTAAAATACGAATTTGGTTGTCAGTAACGTAACGTGTATGCAGGTTGGATATATTGGGCTCAAACATGCGCAATTAGCGGTATGGTCGTTTAACGTTAATCATGCACACTTAGCCCTCTCTGTTTCTAGATCAATATATTGCTCTTTAGTTGATTTGGTTGTAGTTTGGCTCATGTTCAGGCTGAGAAACTCTTGATACAGTTGTTTGTTTGCACTTGGGTGCGATTGCTGCGTTCTGACCTTCAAGTCAAGTTTGTTTGTAGCCTAATATCACATCCAACGTCTCAAAGGGCTTTAAGACACACATCAGCAGATCCTGACCAGCCCAAGCTCTCTGAGAAGACGAGGAAAAACTCCCTAAAAACCTTATTGTGTGAGGAAAATGGAAGAAACCTCAGGAGAGGCGATTCAAAGAGAGATTCTCTCTCCTCAAAGGACCAGGCATGACAGAGGAGCCGCAGGTGTAGAAACAGGTAAATTATAAAGATCATCATGGATCCACCATAGGGGAGGAGCCAGCTGGGCGCATCGGCGACATCATCAGGCTGGGACGTCATCAGGGAAGTCACATGGCAGCCAGTTGGATGGACCATGAGAGGGGATGAACCCTGATCCAGCTGGACCAGACTAAACCATGCAGGTGTGAAGCTCTGTTAGACGCTGTGGCGTGTGGCGTGTTTCTGTGTCGGATCACTAAAAAAAGAGACATGGCGTTACTCTGTAAGAATGTGTTTTGGTTACGAGTTCCTCCATTTCCTCTTTTAGTCTTCAGTTCGACTTCAGGGCACATGATGTGATGTTTGCTCAAAGGCTTTCTTCTCTTTCTTTTTTTTCTTTTTTTTTTGGTTTGCTTAGTCAGACATGGAACAGAAGGCTCTGTGACATTTACCCACAATGCCATTCTTCACACCATCGCCACCAACTGGACTCCCACTCTCTCAAAGTGAAGACTGAAGATTGTTTCAACAGTTTGGACGCGGACCACAAACCAGCCACCTGCTGAGTAAAAATGGGCGAATGCTCCGATTTACCAGCACGCGGCTGAGAGGCTGAGACAGAAGACGGTCCGCGGACCCCACCGCACCCACTCACCCACCCGTCCCTGCATGTGTGTGTTCAAGTGGGTGCAGCCAGACGATGTGTCAGCAGTGACGTATGACTCTTCATGGCACAAAGTCACAAAATTCAAACATTCTAAGTCAAGGATGGGCAACTGGCGGCCTGCGGACCGGATACAGCCTACATCTTTGATCTATCAGGCCCGCGGATAACTTCTCAATTAATAAAAATGAAAATTATAAAAGTGTTTTCCTTTGTTAATACCACCACCCATCAGCAGAGGGCGCTCAGTCACCATTAACCATTGTTTAATGTGTGGCCCTTTGACCGCAAGAATGAAATTTTATTGGCTCGNTCACCATTAACCATTGTTTAATGTGTGGCCCTTTGACCGCAAGAATGAAATTTTATTGGCTCGTCCTCATCAAAGTTGACCCTAACCCTAACCCTGTTCTAAGTAAAGGTAATAATGTTTAACATATTATTTTTTATTGTTATTTATATTATTATTTATTTATTTATTTGATATTAACTGTTGCCTTGTTTAACCCACTAAAGTCACAGTTAAGCAAGAAAATGTTTGATTCTAGAAAATTCCACCATAGTTCATTCTGTAAAATTGATTTTTTTTTTTTTTTTTTTTTTTTTTTTTTTTTTTTTTTTTTTTTTTTTTTTTTTTT